>VYZT01033995.1:11015-21621 GCA_013400735.1 Pomatostomus ruficeps | reverse complement strand
TATGTATTATATTATATGTTATATTGTTTTATATAATACTTTTGCTTAGTATTGTTTATGCCAAAACAAGAATCAGACAATTATGAACTGAAAACTATGCACTTTTTTTCTTTCAACATGAGAAAACCATATTTTGCAAACCAAAATATTAGCAGCCTAAGGAACATAAAATCAGTGAGCCAGTATCTTTCTTGATGGCACAGCCTGAATTTAGTTTAGATATATAAATTTAGCCAAATAGCTTTTCTTAAGCTGATAAATATCCCTGATTTCTCTCTCAAGCTGATAAATTTCTCCCTGGTAAACCTCAAGCTGATATACCTGGAGTACTGCATACAGTTCTGATGTCCCCAGCATAAGAAGGTCATGGAGCAGGTTCAGAGGAGGGCCACAAAGTTGTTAAAAGGACTGGAGCACCTCTTCTACAAAGACAGGCTGAGAAATTTAGGGCTGTTCAGCTGAAGAAGAAGAGGCTGCCTGGAAACCCGCTAGCAACTTTCCAGTATCTAGAGAGTCCTACAGGGAAGCTGGAGAGGGACTCTTCATCAGGAATTGTAGCAATCAGACAAGGACTAACAGGTACAAATTGAAAGAGGGAAAATTTAGGTTAGGCATTAGGAAGAAATTCTTTATGTGAGGGTGTTGAGACATTAGAACAGGTTGTCCAGGGAGGCTGTGGATGCTCCAACCCTGGAAGTGTTCAAAGCCAGGTTGGACAAGGCCTTGAGCAAATTGGTCTAGTGGTCTAGTGTCCCTGCCCATGATAGGGTGGGTTGGGACTAATGGATATTTAAGGTCCCTTACAACCTTAACATTCGATGATTCTATGATTCTATAAAATAAATGAAATAGCACTGAAATAGTTGTCAAGAATTCCTATTAATTTCCTATTTTTCCCTTAAAAAATGCCATGGCATCACAGAATGCTTCAAAGGCTTCCCTGCACTTAGTGGCAGTGCCTGTACTCTATTACAGATATCTGTTTGTGGAGAAGGTTAGAATTAATTCAAATCCCAAAGTCATTGCTTTAGTGCATTAACCACTTAGCTTTGCAACACACTGAGTAAATATTGTTTACTTTATGTCCTTGGAAATGGGTCCTGGATTTCCACTGGAAGCTATGTGAAAATTGAATTACAGCTGTGAAAACTGGCAGCAAAAGTGTGCCCTTTCATTTAGTGAATATATTTGTGACAGGAAGGAGGAAAAAAAAGGGTCAAGCTACCTCAAGTGAATGTTTTGGACTTTCATATACTCAGGCAGGTATGGATTTGGTTTCTAACAGAGCAGCCTAAAACCGAGACCTTTGTTCTATGTTCACTTTAACATTTTGAGCCAACATTAGCCGGGGTCGCATCTGAAAATAAAACAGAAAGCCCTGTTCTACTTTTTCATGCCCCAAGAACATCTCTACCTTTTCGTTGAAAGATGCCACAGAAAATGAATAATTTTTTATTTTTTTTTTTTAATCAAACAGCAGGGACAGGACAGCTCAGGACCGATGGTTTCTGTGGTAGTTCTGGCTTAATTTGGTTTGCTATATGTGCGGTAAGGGTCTCTGTTACACCAACAAAGACTCACTCACTCTCTGCAAGGAAAGTGGGAAACTGAAATAAAATTTTGTCATTTGGACTGACACTAGCAACACTGCTGAAGAACATGAATTTCAGAGGAAAGTCACTGCACCTGTATGTCTAGTCAGTACCTCTGGTGGAAACATAGGAAAAAGCAGGGGGAACTGGCTATAATTAAAACCTTGATTAATTGAGGGGGTTTTTTAGTTTCAGTTTTCCAAAATCACGACCACACTTGGTTTCAAAATTGCATCTGGATCTCACTTCTGTGTCATTTTTGTGCTTCTTAATGCTGCCAAGCATCTGTTTTCACTACCTGTATTGTGATGTTTGGCATTGTTACCAAAAGCCCAGTTCTAAAGGTAGCTTGTAATAAGAACAGCTTTCATTTATGCTAACCAAAACAATTCTTACAGTGATAAAGATTAATTTGTAAGTCAAATGTGTTTTTGAGGCTCAGAGGCCTCAAAGGATATAAGGCAATGCCATCTAGTTATCACAGCTGATAATTCCATACGAAATACAGCAACTCTAATCACCACTAATGATTCCAAGATGGATTTGCTTCCTAACTTAAATGCGAAGTAGGAAAATAACTCTTCCTTTTGTAGCTTATCATTTTAAATCCTAATAATTAGGCACTTTTATGTTTATTTTACAGTTATATGTAAACAGTACCATTTTGTGCTTTTAATGATCTCTTTGCAGTTTCTACATTTTCATGCATTTTGCAATTACAAGCTTTCTTCTTGGCATTTCCATATGCTTCCAGACATACACTTCTATAACCAACGCTAATAAATTTTTCATCTTCCATTGACATCATGGCGAGAAATTGAATTTCTTTAATGAGCACCAGCCCAAGACCTATGAACACCCTCTCCTTCTTTATTTTTAAGAGGGCAGTCTTGCCTTCTGCTTTGACCATCTGCCTAACATTTAGGTCCACACCTAACATTCTGTGCAAAAACGCTGTGTTCCCATGGATTCCAAGGCAGTCCCACTCACTTACATGCGGGCTGATGAATGCAAATGTTCCCCTTCTGTGGGGGCAACATTACACTATAGAAATAAAACTCCACTTGGCTTCTTTCTTAGTTACAGATCTAAACTTATAGTTTATTGCAGGCCACTCAGATATGAGAGGTCTCTGAAAGAATGACCAGATTATGAACTAGCAACAGCTGGACACAAGGCCAAGACAGGCCCTTGATCATACACACTGACTAATTGCTTTCTCATTCCCTCATTTTGGTTTTAAACTGCCCCAGATATCTTTCTCCTGAGCTATGCACTGGTACATTTTGTCAGCTCTTCGCTCCAGGGACCACTCCCAAACACCTTGGGTTGTACCATGCCTGCCCTCCCTTTCACGCTGTAAAGCACCAGTTAGGAGTCCATGACAATATTTTGGACGCCTGAAATGAAAAAGCACATACAAAAGGACGTTTGTATTTTGGGGCCATAGGGGATCCACAGACCTGTTACGCTGTGTGTATGTCACTCCACAGCAAGCGAGCCCTGAGCAGGGCAGACACAAGTCTGCCAAACATAATGTTTGGATTCCTGACCCTCTTTTACTTATCAACAGAGATATGGCCTACAAACTGTATAATTCAGTGCTGAAGCTCTCACGTTGGCTATTTGCAGCATTAAGAACTAAGACTTTTTTTCTGTTCCTTTTTTCTGCCCTTTCATTATCTTTTCCAAATAGCAATGTTCCCTATCTATATACTTAGACTTATATACTTCTACTCCAAGCTCTTGATTTCCATGACTGATGGATCATGTTTTTCTCAACCCTTTCCTGAGCTTCTGTCTTATCAGTCTTCAGCGTAGGTCACTAGTGTCTAATGAATTTTATAGGAAATCTGGAGAATGTTTCTAATATGTTACAAGGATTCTGATAAGCTCTTTATTCATTATCCATCCTAGAGCGTGACTTTCTGGAGGTGAAACCACTTCTTAAGGTTGTTAGGTTTTTTAATGCCCACATATTTATTTCTTAAAGGTCAATAAGATCACACTGGCTGGCTTGTAAAGAAGTAACATAATTGCACCCACCACTAAAACCCAATGCAATATTGATTGTAGTCAATAGAAAAATGGAAAATGCTAGTCCTTTTTCAGTGAAAATATTCTGAGAAAAATCATGAGTACACAGACCTTCACATAAAATAGTGACTGCTCTCTGTTCCATGAGATTTTCACTTTCTTGTGGTAAATGCTATACAAAATGGACCGAAACAATCAAACAATGCAAATGATAATAGGTGATTTTTCCCTATGTATATTTTTTCAGAACAAGCTACATGGAGGTGGAGCAGTGCCACTTATTTGTGATCCTATGTTGAGGTGTACTAATAGCCAGGTTTCAGTTTTCCTCATGGCCAGGCACTGCTGTCTGCCCCCCACCCCCCTCGGTATCTGGTTTCCCCCCGGAGGGCTCTGTATTTCACAATCGTATACAAAGCCCGCCAAATTCAAACCCAGCACTCCTTCTCCACAGGATGTTTGTATCCTCCCCCACTCCCTTGTGTTGGTATATATGTAACACGCCATGCCAGCACTTCCCTGGCACGATCCTGGTGCCCGAATAAACCATCTGGGAAGCCCTTCTGCTTGTCTCTCCTTCCTTGGCATGCCTGGAACATCAGTGGATTAGGTGAAACCTTGCTGGACCTTCGCCAGTCTTCCTGTGCCCCTGAAGCAGCTTGGCAGCCCCTGGAACCGCGGGCGGATGCCCAGTGCCCCTGCCTGCAGCATCGTGGCAATCCTATTCAAGAAGCTCACTCTGTGACTTCTTTTTTAGTATGTTCTGAAGCTTGAAGATGTGAACTGGGGGGAAAATATGGTTAGTAACAAAGAGACTCTAGCTGATCTTGGTTGGGAAAGGAAAAGTTTTTCACAGTTTGTTCTAGTGAGACATCTAGCTGCCCTTGCATGCTAGTATCAGTATAAAGCAGAAAGAAAATGGTTGCATACAAAGCTGAAAGTTTCAGATGCAATTAGGAAAAATTATATTTTTATTCATCAGAAAGAATAAGCTGAACAATCACATCCCTGCTGAGGTCCCTTTAAGTCTAATATATGCCTAAATTCAAACATGAAGATTCCAGCACAAATAATCAGATAATTCTTGCTGTAAGAGTTAAGTGCTTTTCTGGAGTAAGATCTGTATAGGAGTAAATAGGGCCAGCTGCAATCCCAGTGAGCTCATGCCAGGTTTGAATCTACTCCAGGAAAGATAAATGGCTGTGTATCCATAATTTACAGGACTATAAATATCAAGAACACTGCTGATGTTAGATGGGACTGTACAGTCCTCCATCAGGTGACATTTCCATTGGCTATGAGTGCCTTTTAGGAAAGGACTACAGGACTGAACTGCCACAGTTTATTTTAAAAATTTCTCCTTAAAACCCTCTATGTCCCAGTTACTGTATTTCCCATTCATGTTTTTTAGTTTGTTTTAGAAGTGCTTTTTTATGACATGATGTGTCTGTAGCAGCTTTAGCATTTGAAAGATCAATGCTGTCATGTTACTCATATGGGTTTTTGCACTTGCCCCTTTACTTAGATTGCTGAGAGATAAATTTTGCCCTGACCCCTTCAGGTTTTGGGCTCACAAGAGAAGTGTGGCACCTGCAGGGGAAGACAGACACAAGAGGTGCCTGTTCTGAGTTCGTTCATGAACTGTAGTTACTAAATCTTAATTAGTTAATGACTGTTTTCGTTCCAGTTCTTGGCATGTTCAAACTGTGCCACCAAAAGGGAATGGATGAGGTCAAAAACTTAGACATTACTTCTTCATTATAACAATGAAGTTTTTAAAAGTCCAGGGCTTTTATTCTGAAATTTATTATGCATTCTTTATTTTGGCAGGTCTGAGATAAACCAGCAAACATACTAATGAAGACAAGAACTGTCCTGAGGAAACACCTCCTATTAGTTAATAAGCAGACACAGTGGCCTGGATTAGGAAGAAACATGACAACATTGTTGAAAATGAAGACATGTATCCTAAGTGAAGCCAACGGGTTCACGGAAGCCAGGGCTGTGTAACCTGCTGCTGCACATCAGGGTTCCAGGAGAGGAAATGAACATTAGACATGGTGAGAGCAATGATACACCAGGGTGAGATAAATTTACTGCTTAACTGCATTTCATCTCAGAAATTTTAAAATAGCGTTTCTGTACTGAGAGAGATTCCGGAAGAATGGCTGTCCAGTGCAATGTGCCTTCCAAACGGAAAGAGGATTGTCACTTCTCTGGTTCGTTACTTTTTATCTTTACTGATAAATGAACATTAAGTGGTCAGTTGTTCACAAAAGCCATCTTTTTAATTGGATATGTGAACTGGACCTTACATAACCTGGCAACATACTATCATCCCTGGACCTTGTCACTCAGATAAAACTATCTCGGCTCCTACAGGAATGCGGGTGTTCAGTGTTGACATTTCTGCTGTTTGGAGGAGAAAATCCCAGGCATACATGCTCCAATATAAAAACAGAAAATCTTCCAAAGTTTTGGTTCAGTAGAAATTTGCCCAAAATAGGCAATAACCAAGGAAACCACATTTGAAGCCAACTAGAGAAAGTTATATAGCTTGCACGTTGTTCATAGGTCTGGAGGCAGATATGACCAAGCACACTCTTTGCAAGAGATTAGGGAGAGACCAAGGAGCCCCTTAGTCAGGAGTTCTGCTGTCACTCAATCTCTCTGTGGGCCTCCTGGGGAAAAGAATTTCAAGGTGTCTCTAAAGAGACTGAGCCCACATCTGACAAAGAATTCTTAGTTCGTGGTGGCTCCACTAGTAGAAAGAACTTGCCAGCACTGTCTCTTTTTTTGAACAGAGTTTCAAGATACATTCTAAGAGAATTTCAATGGCTGTGAAAGCTAGAGTTCATGAACTGCATATTTTTCCTTCCTTTTTGTTTTGTCTTCTGGATTTCTTTTTAGCTGTTGATTTATCTCTAGCTGGGAAATCTCCCAGTCTTTTGAAATACTTAAATTTTTGTTTTGGAATTGCTGCAGGTCTGTATGAGGGTCAGTCAAATTCCCCATCACAACAGATAATACTTCAGCCTCAGAATAGCTTCAGCTGTTTCCTACAGAGATGACAGTTCCAACCTAGTCCCAAATCCTGGCCATCACTCCACTACTACCAGTGCTCAGTCCTGCACAAGGGATGGCAAACAGTCCAGGGCCCTCTCCTCACTCAGAACTACTTAGGACAGCCAAAACAAAACGGGTAGTTTCACATCTGTGTGATTGCTTATTTAGCCCATTCCATGGCAAGTGCTCACACACAATGAGCCACCAGAACATCTGAAAGGAGCCTCCCTACTAGCAGAAGAATGGTGATGAGCAGCTGGGGAACAGCAAGGGCAGATCCCATCTGCCTTAACATAGCTAGAACTGGAAAGGACCTTAGACCACAGCCAAAACACCTCCCCATTTGAAACAATCCTAAATATTCACTGGAGAGGGGAAGGTCAGCCTGTCCCTCACAACATGCTGTTGCCTTCTCAAGCCTCATCTTTTGAGCTGTGTGGTCATCTCTGTAAGATACACTTCACAAGTTTAGGAGTTCTGAAACAGGACCAGTTTTATGGTTTGTGTTAGTAGTCCTTGGAGCTCTGAAAGGACAGCTTCTGCAAAAGACAAGTTACTACAATTGGCTTGTCAAGAGTGCTCTCCTGGTGTCGGTTGTGTAATCCCATTGCTTGATGCAGTTTCAGGAGGCAAAATCATCATAACCAAAAGAGAGTTCAAAGAAGGGAGACTGATAATTGGCCTGGTCTTAATTTGATAGCTGCATTGCTTAATTAGTAATTTATTTTGATGTTAGCTTTAATGACCCAGACTGAGTGGTAGTCTGGGGCTTCTTTGTTGGGTGTTGATGGATTTAAGTTGTTGAGTTTTTCTTTTTGTTCTTTTTATCTATTTTGTTATATTTCAGTTTGTTTAACACAGTAAAGTTATTAATAAAATTAAATCATTTCTGTCATTGAACAAAACATTTCAGAACCTTTAAAGAACTGAGTGGATATCATCCAGTCAACTTAAAAGCCTGTATTTAAATCTTACATTGTAAACTCATTTAAATCACATGTTCTTACATGTTCAGTCACTTGAAAGTTGTTTCCTTTGAAACTTTCCTCTTTATGGTTTCATACAGGAAATACGATAAACTTGTTTATTTCATTTGTCAGTTCTGTGTTTCTGAATTTCTTCATCAAATCTGTTATCTTCCTTAAGTATCCGATCCTTGTCCAAGTTATGTGCAGAGAGTGGAATGGTTTTACTGCTGTATTTGCAGTGCTGGAAATACAAGAAAAGAGCAAGCAGAGGTGCTGACTTCTGAGAACTACCAGAAAAAGAAGACATTAAATGAACATTTTATTTTGGAGGCAATCTTTCAGGATGAGAAAGCCAAATATTTTTAAGATCATGGGATAAATTCATGTTGGAACAGTCCTCCAGAGGTCAAATGGTTCAACTTTTCCAGTCTAAGGATGCATCAGAGTCAAATACTTGCTGATCCTTTCACTCCTTTTCCTGACCTTCTATTTTCTTAGTTAACTCTACCTTCTATTGCTTTTTATTTTGAACAGGCCTTATCAAATCATTAGAATTTGCATAACAGGAGTACATTTCATTTATTAGTGAACTGGGAAGAGCTAATTAGAAACAAACAGTCTGTAGGCTGGAGATCTAATGAAATCAGCAGTAAATGTAATGTTTAAATATGCTTGTGAAGAGGACACATGTGGAAGCCTTTCTCTTTCCTTGAGTAGTGTGGAGTTTTTCAGATTCTTCAGTTTTCACGAAGGGGAAGAGGGTGATAGGACTCCGAAATTAACACACCCAGGGGAAGGAGATAAAAAACAGCTTTTCACAGCTCCATTTTGAAGGGGACGGAAGGCTGGGAATCCCCAGGGTCTGTTTGGGCAAGAAAAGTTAGTTTAAGAAAAAGATGATAACTGTTGAGAAATAAGCAATTTCTAAATATTTTTTATCATTGTATCATTCATTCTCCAGCAAGAAATCTCTCCATTTAATTCCCTGAAGAGGAGAGATACTTTCCACTATGGAATTGTTGGTAGGGTTATCCATACCTTTTTGTGCTTTGGGAAAAACAAGAAATGCTATGTCTGGATGCAACTAAAAAGGCCAGTCTTATTTACCACTGCCTGGTTTTCACAAAGTATAGATGTCTTTTCTTTTCCAAGGCCTATTTTACTGGTATAATTTCTCCTGCTGTAATGCCTCTAGTGAATTTTCAGAGATGAATACCAAAGTTTTCTGTGTTTTTAAGAAAGTGGCAAGGACTGGTTACAACCACCGTGTAAAGAAAGTTACTGAGCTTACTATGGACAATTACTAGGAAGAAAGCTGCCCCTGGCATAGCTGTGCTCAAGCAGTCCATGAGCAGATGAAAGGTAACAGATGTGTTCAACAACATGCATTGGCCCTCAGCTAGTTAGTGAAGTGAGGCTGTCAAACAAAACGAGCAAACTGCACCCCCATGGTTTTATTTTGTATGCCAGCCTTCGTGTTTCTGTTTATGTGGCTGGTAGCCAAAAAGTATTTAAAAAGGCCTTTTCAGACTGTAGAAAGGAAAAATATTCCCTTCCCTGTTTTGAACTTGGGGGTCTAACAGACTCACCCTTTCTGTCTAGGTGGCAGAAATTTGGGATTAGGACTGCCCCTTTCCTTAGTGCTTGTACAGTTTACATCACAAATACATACAGATTAATACCTAGGACTTCCCACACAGAATGACCCCAAATTTTGTAATGATTGTAGCAGGATTTTAACAGGATTGTAACAGTCATGGACCATGAATATTTACTTCTATAAGTTTTCTTTCCCATGCAAAATATGCATACACGTGGATGCATTTTTAAGGAGTTGGGAACTATTCAAAACAAAAGTTATTTTGAGGGTTAGGAAACAGCTTGTCTTACAGCTGCCAAGTGATTTTGGAATAACTCTTTGCATGATGGAGAGGAGGAAAAAATGGAGATAAAAACATCAGTCCTTCAGCTCAGGGAGACTAGATGTTTAAAAAATGAAAAAGGAATAAGGAAAGGAGGAAAGGAAAAAAGCTTTTCACCTTCTTATGCTTCTCCATCTAGATCTGCCTTGATTTTCTGTCCTGAAAGTGGGAGGAGGAGCTCCATCTACATTCTCCTGTCTGTGCCCCTTGGCAGGCTAGATAAAAAGGACAGGCAACCCTTCTCCTGAATTTTTGTCTCTTTCACTTTAAGCAGGTTTGAAAAAGAGAAGGAAAACACTCATTGATGGGCATGTGGAAATGTCATTAGTCACATTTAGATAAGTTTATAAATGTACAAAGTAGCTCTCAGGGCCAAACATAGGGTTGAGGTGAAACATCTGAGCCTCATCCAAAACTAGGGAGCTTCAGCTGGTGTAAATCAGGTATTGCGATACATTCCAGCTGAGGCACCAGTACAAGGACCCATCTCCACAGCCTGTAAAGTTCCTGACTTATATTTAGGATATTATAAAATGTTAATAAATAGTTACAATATGTGAGCACTGAAAAACAGTGAAATGCAACTGTCCCTTTGATTTACTTTGTGCTTGTTTTGAATTTTAAAACAGGAAAAGACAATCCTTTCCTTTACCTTCAGCAAACCTTTGTTCTAATTTCACAGTGTCGTGGTTTTGATCCTGGCTAAGTGCTAGGCACCCACGGCAGCCGCTCACTCGTTCCCTCCCCTACCACAGCTGGGCAGATGAGGGAAGGAGATGGGAAAAAAACCCCCAGGGAAATAACTCAGAGGTCTATGAGTTGAGATAAGGAACTGGGAGAAAACGCTCTAAGGACAAACTAGGCTCAGCTTAAAGTTGCAAGAGTGAAATTTATTGCTACCTGAGTTAGACGGAGGATATGAGAAATAAACTAAACTTTTAAAAGACACTCTTCTTTTCACTCTCCACCCCTCCCTCCCTTTCACCAACAGTGCAAGGGGGGCAGGGTGTGGGGGTTCAGG
>VYZT01033995.1:0-10976 GCA_013400735.1 Pomatostomus ruficeps | reverse complement strand
TCATGGACCCCATGGACTGCAGGGGGGACACCTTGCCTCACCATGGGCTCACCATGGCTTGCAGAGGAATCTCAGCTCCAGAGCTTGGGGCACCTCCTCTCTCTCCTTCTCCACTGACCTTGGTGTCTCCATGTTGTTTTCCTTCACATGTTCTCACATCCTCCTACTTCTCTAACTAAAAGCAGCTGCGTGTACATTTTGTTTTGATTTTTCCTTAAATATGTCATCACAGAGGCGTAACTAACCTTTCTAATTGGCCCAAACATGGCCAGTGACATGTCCATCATCTTCAGAGCCATCAGAGATTGGCTCTGCTGGAAATGGTGAAGAATTCTAGAAACTTCTCACAGGAGCCATCTTTATGGCCCCCTCCCCTCTACTAAAACCACAACACACAGGAAGATGGAAATCCTTAGGATGGGCTTAGATATTAATGATACACATTTGCTGACTCCAGCCTTGCACAACATGAAACTTGCATACAGATACCAACATTTCTCTAAGCATGATACTGCTTTACTTCAATATTGTGGACTAAGATGAGGGTAAAACAAAAAAAGCAAACCGTTACTCTTCCTTTCTTCTCCTTTTTCCTCTTAAAAATGAACAGGCATTTTTGAGAGGAGGAAAGATAAACCTGCGTTATAGTGGTGCTTACCTGAGACCAGGATAACACACTGAACTTCCACAAAACAATATTTTTGCCATAAAGCACATAAAAATACAAAAAAAAAAAAAAAAAGACATTAAAAGTTACAAGTATTACAATATAAAATCATTAAAAGTCAGTCATGCCATTTGTAAGTCTTTTGCTTAACAGATATTATTATGCAAGCTGAACACACACAAAAAACCCCACCTCCAAATCTTGATGACTTTTTGTCTTGCCTCCCAAAATTATCCTTTTCCCCAGAACATAAGAGTATTCTTGCTGGAGAGTGCATAATATATTTAGAATGGTTAATCTGATCAATCCTGTGGACAGGTATGTTTTAAATATGTATTTAGGCAGTCAGAGAAATTAGTTTCGAAAATTCTATCTTTTCCTCCCCCAAACTTAGCAGGACAATTAAGCTCTGAGATAAAGTTTATCAGTGTAAAGTTTACAAAAGAACAAGGGAAGAGAAGAAATGAGAAAGAATATGGCACTGAAAGAAAAACAAGCACCAAGCCTTTTAAAATTTCTTGAGTGTAAGTTGAATGGCCACTACTTCTTGGTCAAACAAAGCAGTCATCCCTACTCCTTACTGGTATCATGGCACATTGCTTGCAGTGACGTTGACTCTTTTGATTTGCCATTAATGGGAAACTGGTTGCTTGGATGTTGCTGTCGAGTCAAATGTCAGGGAGAAGATACATATTGCGCGAGCACAGAGGAACAGGCAGGCGCACAGAGGAACAGGCACACAGAGGAACAAACACACGTTTGTCTTCAAAAGAAATCTGAGTCCTTCACCTGGCACTGTTGGGCCATAAGGACTTGCAACACTGTGGGAAGCCTGCTGTGTGGCATTTTATTTTATCAAACCCAGTCCCCACTTGTGAAATCCGACCTGTGGCAGACAAGAGCATTGTCAGAAATTGTGGGGACAGTCAGTGTGGGCTCTCACTAAGTCCCAGAGTGCTGCTTACACCATGAAGCACTCCTAGCCCTAGCAGCTGCAACCTATTTTCACAAATATCTGACAAGTTTCTTTGGCTTCCTGCCAGTTTGAGCTGTACCAAATACTTCTGTCCTTTCCCTAGCTCCACGCTCCTTTGTAACTGCTGCTCAAAACAGACATGCACTAAATGAAGCTCCTTTCCTCCCCTCAATGTGCAGACATCCCACTCCAATTAATTAACTCAGCAGTGGGTTTGTCTCTAGAAAGCTGTGACTTCCCACACTTTATCCCCCTCATTCAGCTTAAAGACATCAGCACATTCCTGACTTCATCATTTGTTAACTCCCTTTTGCTAATAGCCAGCGCATCCTCTCTGGATGGCCTCCTCTGATTTGATATGACTTGAACTCTTACGCAAAAAATGCTGAAGGCTGTTCATTTGCCATTATGGCCTATAAAAACTTCTAAAGTTGTGTGTTAGCACAGCTTCTGTAACCAGAATTGAGAGGCTTTCAGACCTCAGACCGTGTAACAACACTGTTCATCTTGCAAGCAACCTGGGTAAGGATCAGCAAAGTCTGAGCGAGAGTAAGACCTCTGCTGGTTTTTGTTTGATTACTAAAGGTTAATCCTTTGCAAAAGTGCCAGAGAACTTAATGAAGGTAGCAACAGCATCATTATATAAACACATCAAGTGAAAAGTTCTTTTCAACAGCTATTCCAAAAAATCAAAACCCACATTCAATATAGCAGCATGACATGTCTCCAAACAGATTTTTAGTTACGCTACCAAACCCTAGAAATTATGATCCTTTAAAAAAACTTACAATTTAACTCTATTTATATTTTAGAACAATAAAAAGTATTTTAAGAATCAACGGGTTCTCCAGAGATCATCTGCAACACTCCCTTGCCTAAGTGCAGGTTAATTTACATCTGTTTCATTGCAGCCATTTGCTTGTTCAACATGGTCCTTAAAAACCATCACTGATGAGGATCCCCTGATGGAATTCTCTCCTTTTCTTGAAATAGATTGCAATGTTTAGCTTTGCATTTGACAGAGAGATTTTAACCTGTTTGCTCCAGAATTTAGCATGGAGGTAGACAACAACAAGAGCTGCTTAAAAAAGAAGTCTGAAGTACAGGAAGCTGGGAAACTGTAAAAACATCAAACATTAAAAAAAACCCAATGTAATAATATTCCACAAAATGTCAGGCATACTCATCCTGGAAATTCAGAGGAAGCACATAAATGTTTAGCTGTTCATTTGACTCCAAACTGCTTGGATTAAAAGTACTTAGATGATCAGAAAATTATGAGCATTCCTATAAGATTTCTTTCAGCAATCTTCACATTCAACTATAATAAAAGAAACTTCACCTGAAGTAATCAGGTAAATGAAGGTAATGAAGTAAAATTCCTGAAGTCGGGGATGTTTTAATGCGAAAAAAAGAGTTCTTTGTCCTTTTCACACTACACAAAAAATATTCCAATCATTTCTAGCTGTTTTTTTCACCTGTTCAGGGGAAAATCTTAAGAAGTATTTGTTTCTAAACCAATAATCTTGAGTTAGCAAAGGTATCCAGCCCCAGTCACTAAAGCCTGTACTTCAGCATAATGTTTCCTTACATAATTTTCTCTTCTTACAGGACTAATTATACTCACACTGGAAAGTCACTAGAAAATCTGTTGAATATCTGGCATTTTAACACTGTTGCTAGAGTTTATGTCTAGTAGATACTTTAGTACATGATCTGTTCCTCTCCAAACAAAATGGTCCTCAGTCTCCTGTGCTTTCATCCCTCCCTGTGTCCAAAGGACTCTTCACTTCATACAACATCACCACTATATTTCTCGGCTCACGGAATTTACTGCAATTTTACAGGTATTTATCACACCAATGTCACCACACCACACTTGCACTGTTATTAGCCCTTTTTTCTGCTTCAAGCTCACTAGGCTGGCTTGAGGGGGGAACAAACTGACTCTATAGGATCACTCCAAGCCATCCCCTTTCTCTCCTTTAAGCCTTAGTTTCTGCCAAGGGCTGGACTGCAAGGAGGAAGAAAAATATATGAGAAAGCTAGCAGTCCTGCCTGATGGTTGCTATGAAGTGTACAGACAGCTGTAAATTAGAGCAGCCACTGTTATATTTTACAGCAATGTTCCTCTGAGCAAGCCAGAACCTGAAGATGAGAAGGTGCTGCTCACTTTGGGTTGTGAGTAAAGGGGCATCGCAGATCTTTAAACCCAGAGATCCTCAGCAGTGATCTTTCTCCCTTCATTCTAGACAAGAGATTGCCAGGACAAAGCTGTGAGGAACAAATCAATGAATATTCATGTTTCACCTGGTAATTCCCTCTGTTTCTAGCATCTGCTGTAACATTTCTTAGAAATTATTGCCGTCGTGATGCCACCAGTTGTGATAGGACCTAGGACTGCAGGAACAGGTCAGCAGCTGATATGCAGTTTGGGAAAAACTTCTGAAATGGGGAAAGTATGTCCAGACTGAGGTCCACATCTCAGCTCCTAAATGCTAGTTTTCAGGTGTTGACCATGGATCAACTTTTTTTCACAAACCAGGCAGCTGAGGCATTTACCTCTTCAGCCATCTCCCTTTGCAACTGCTGTAACATTGAATTTTGTATGTAGAAAGAACAATGGTTAAGCCCATTTTCTTTTTCATGGAATACTGCAGAGAGTACCAGTCAGAAAGTTTTTACTGACAGGCATTTCACATCTATAGAGTGAAAAACAATCCATGCCTGCAGAATACTTTCTTACAATCTAGGTAGATTTTACCCTATGAACAGTCCTTCACATTTGCATTTCCTTCTGCTTCCTTTGAAACCTGCACCAAAACTTCGAACTAAATGAGAGTTGTAATCTGTTTGCAATTTGTGTGTTTCCTGTCAGAAACAATGGGACACAATAGTAAGAAAAGTTTTCATCATACCTATAACTTACACATTTGTTAGGAAGCAAAAGATGAGTTTGACTTCTGATGATTGATATGTTTGCCTCTTCATTGTAAAATGTAAGTAACAATAACATAAACCAGCCCTGTTTAAACTGTTGTTTATAAAATTCAAGTAGTATTACATTTTTTTGAATAGCTGGCCTAGAATAAGCATTAAAGTAGCTTTCATGCAACTCATAATGCCAAAAAATAAATGCAATTCTGCACATTCTTTCCTGAGAACATCCACAAATGACGTGTAAGGCATACACATTGGCCAGAGGCCATGAGCAAAAGCATTGTGTTAAAACTTTGTATGACATCAAGCCAAAAAACTACTTAGCATTTGTATCTCAGATCTCAACTGAATTATGAATTAAATAACCAAATCAAAACAAAAAGCATACAGCACACTACATCGTGTGTCTTGGTTATACACACACATATACACATGCATGTAAGTGGCATGGATCTATTGTGAATGGATATAACCTTGGTGTTCTTGTGTGTGTGTGCACACAAATGCAAGACAGAGAAAAAAAAAATATTTGGAGCATATATTCGGAAAAGAACACACTCCCTTATGCCAATATGTGGATTATATCCCAGGTGGGCTCCCTCTGGTGTTGAGAAGAAAATGTATTTCCCCATTCAACCTTATTTCTTTATGTCCATCAGTGAGGGTGTTAAAAAGTGCTAAGTGTAACCATGGCTTTATTATGGCAGAGTTCCTTATTCACATTGACTTTTATGGATGGGATGGGATAGTATAGCTTTTCTACTCTCTCTCATCCAGTGTTTATGAATAATATATGAGGCATATACATATATATGTATCTACATATCTGTGCACTTTACTACTACTCAGACAGCTTTCTATGCATGTACAGGTCAGGTTCTTACCTGAGAGACACTGCAAAACCATACTGTGAAACTTGTTACCTGGAAGCAGTGTAACTCTTCACAGTTAAACAGGAGAATCTAAATGCCCAGAAAACGGCAGACCCCATAACAGCCAGGATGTGATCCTCCTATGTGTGCAGCATTTTTACAATGCCTCTTAAGCTCAAATTATGCCTCTTGATAACACTTGTGCAAGTCCAGCCCAGAAATCACGTGAGGCACCCCAGCTAATGAGGGAATACACAATTTTCTATTTAACTGCTAGATTCTCGATTTTGGAAACCCAGGACTCAGCATTGCTTAGGAGCATTTTGGCATAGACGATGGGTAGAATAATTTTAGCCATGAACATTAACTAGGTGCCTTAACCCCAATCTTCTTCCACTTTATTTACCACCCATTTACTACCTTCCACTACACCTAAGAAAGTAATTCTGGAGATTATCTCTCTCTTGTGCTACAAAACTGTCATTCAGTGAGAGAGTCCAAGTACCATCCTTTTTCTTATTTTCTGGATGGTAAATGCTTAACTGTTTGTTTTGTGATGCAATCCTTTCCTTGGAAAAACATCACCTTCCTTTTTGTCCTGAGATGGGGGTGGAATCAAGGTGACCCCAGCTTGGCTGGCTGGAAGATCATGACCCTGCAGCCACAGCACACCTCTCCCCTGCTGAAGTTCACAGCAGAGCTGGATCACTTCCTGCAAAATGACACGGAAGGGAGAAGGAGACAATAAACACACATCTCCAGTGGTTGTTCACAGATGTTTACTGACAGGAGAGAAGTAAGGAGACCAGGCTCAGCTCCCAGGCCCAGGGAGAACATGTCCTGGTGATCCCAGACCTCTGCTCCTGCTCCCAGCACGCCCAAATTCCCCCTTCCTCCTCCTCAGTTCCTGCAAGTTCTCCGTCTCCATTTCATTCTTCTCTTCCAGCCCGCAGCTCATTCATTGCCACCCACACCCTGGCTCCTGCCTCCTCCGTCCTCACACCCTTTGTGCTGATACATGCTGGCAATACAATGCTTGGGCCAGATCCCAGGCCTGGTAAAAGCAGGAGAAAAACTCAGCATTCGCTCTAGTGGCCGCCTTGGACTAAGTCCTGAATAAGAGCAAAATTAGTGTTAATTTTCCTTTCCCTCGGACAGTGCTGTTAGAGTTGGCACATTCTCCTTCGACCGGTGAAATAAGAAGCAGGGGGGTGGGAGCTGGGGGAGCAGGAGCAGAGGAAGAACAGAAAGTATACGTAAAAAGGAGGAATGATTGCACACATGTGCTATGAATTCTTCAGTTCAGATGAATGTTTTCCTGTGAATTTCATTGGCTGCCTTCTGATTTTGGCCAGATGACCAGTTACATTTCAGGACAGCTATAAAGTGGAATCTAAATGAAGTATTTGGACAATGGGAGCCAATGTCTGTGAGCTATTCCAGAAAATTATTTAATAAACAAAAAACACTGGAACTTCTAACTGCAGAGCATAATTACTATTCTTGTTCATTCACATGTAGTATTCATTCCTACTACTGACAAAAAAACCCCCACAAACCAGCCAATTGCAGCTTCAAAAGGTAAGTTGTCCCTGCATACTCACCACGGGTATGGCATTGAGATCTTCTCTCAATGAACAATCTAGCATCATTTATTGGGACAACTAGAGGATTTCACTGAAAATTAACTAAATTTCAGCTTTCTTGTTATAGAAATGTTTTCCTTCCACAGTACCAAGCTGTTATCAAATGGCATTGAAAGAAAAATCTGTGATGGTAGTTAGAGTGGGGGGACCATACTTGAGTACCAAAAGTGACAATAGACTTTTAGTGCTGTCTTCATTTAGATGTGGGCTTAGTTCTTTTCACCGACCTGTCTGCCCATCTATGCTGGTGAATTGGCTCTGGTATGGCCAGTTCAACCTTATGGAAGTGTCATCATGATCCACTTGTGGGTCAGGTTCTCCCCTTACTGCCTCCTGTGTGGGTTAATCTCAAACAGCTACTGAGAGTCATCATCCGCAAAGGAAAACTCCCAGCTGGCATCAACCCACCACAGCTCCCGCCTAGGCCAGCTATTCTTCTTCCTCTGTGTGGGTGTGGACACATGGCACAGGGAATTTTCTCATGCCTTTGCCAGTTCTTCACTGTCTGGTGGCATAATTCACAGGAGAAAACATCCCTGATCCAAATCACAATCTGTCCCAGCCTTATGAGCTTGAAGAACCAAGCAGCAGAAGAGAGCAAAGCAGAACACAGCTGTTCCTGCCTGGGGACAATTATGCACAGAATTGAAGTGTTCCAAATGCCTATTCCTCCATTTGTTAGGAAACATCCTCTCCACCCTGCACCCCAGGTCCCCAGCAGTCTAGAGCCCAGGGCGAGGTAACTGATCCCTGACAGCTCTCATGAAAATGCTACATGTAACCAGATCAGGAGGCATCATCTGAAGTAAATGTGGTTCAGTGGATGTTCCCCTGGAAAGGGTAAAGTTACATAATACTGTCAGAAAGAACAATTAAAAAGGCATGTTGTAGGGCCTTGGCTGTGTCCTATAATTCCAATCTAGCTCTGCCATCTTGGTCTGGGCAGCATTTGTCAGAGCATCCTCAGGGAAGGAAAGATGTCATCACATAACAGAAACATCTTGTAATAACATGATAGCACCTTTCAGAAACAGATCTCAAGTCCATTTATCAGCTCTAATTCATGAGTTTGTAGCATCAAAACTATGATATCTGAATTCACTTTGGCCTCTGTGCTGAATTTGCTTTGCAAATAAAATGCATTGATTTCATTCAGCTGACAACAATGACAAAAGTGAATCCTCTGCAGTCCTGAGTAACAGGCCATTTCTTTTTTGAAAATGTACCCAGTCTTCCTTAAAAACATCTAGTTTTCCACAGGTACTGGAAAATCATATGCCTGTAATTCAAATGCCACAAATGTTAATATTTAGAGTGATAGCAAATTTTAATCTGTTTCTCAGAAAATCTTGTGACTCTGTTCAGACTCCATTTCTGCTCAGGAGGCAATAATGACTGAAAATACCTCTAAGAGATATATTTATATATATATGCCTAATTACCATCCCATTCTGAGCTGACTCCAGATGGAAATCTAGGGTTACAGAGGCACAGCAAGGACAAGAGCCAACATCTGGGAATTGAAGCTCAGCAAATCTAAACTGAAGTACGATGGAAATTTTTTAACAGATGGGGTAATCGACCATAAGAACAGTTGTGGGGAGTTGTGATGAATTCTCTCCACCACTTGCAATTCCTAAATCAGGACTGGATGTTTTTCCAGTAGATATACCAAACAAGAATTAAGTCACAGAAAGCTAATGTCCTCAGTTGTAGCAGAGGTCAGACACAAGAGGATACCAAAGGCCTCTCTTGGCCTTATAGTCTTTGAGTCTCCTAAATAAAAAGTTCAGGGTTTGCAGATTGTAGCATATATCCTATTCTATTTCAGGCTGCTTTCAAACTTGGGCAATGAAAGGAGAAGGAAAATAAACAGATGCTACAAGACAAAATCATGTGAGTGATGAACAAAAAGCCCTATCCATGCATCAAGTGTGGCACAGCATCTTCCCAGGGGTCTGTCTTATCAGTGACCTGGTTTACTTTGGCCTATTTGTCAGTGGCGGATAAAGAAAACAGCCCCAGAACCTGATAACTGTATAGGACTGATTGTATCATGTAGTGATAATGAATTTGAATAGCTCTATTAGAAGAGCAGTGTGGCCTGGAATATCCCTCCCCTTTTCATGGATGGAGACTTTTCTGGGTTGCCTCTTATCTAACAACAGGGTGTTTTCCCAGGGCACAAACTCTTTAAAAGCAGAGAAGTGTTAAGAGATTCCTACCTTGCTTGATAGGAGTTACCTCCTCTTGGATGTGACAATTTGATTGCTGAACTCCAAACCAGACCTGGGGAATGGTCTGGTTTTAAAAGAAAAAGGAAGAAAATAGATATCTGTTTTGAAAGCAGGCACTATGACAAATCTGTTTGGGAGCACAGCCAGCCAAACTGTTGACTCATCACAGCAGAGCAGATCATGAACTCCAGCACCATGGGGAGGAGGACAGGAAGAAGCAGCAAAGACAAAGAGGGTGGTGAGAATCTCTTCAAGTGGGTCTGTGACCGCACGGTTTGGCCTGTAGAAGAACCATGTCCAGGACTGCAAAATGCACTGCTTTATAAGGGTTCCCTTGGTGTAGGGCTCATTTTTTACTTTTGTGGAACCCTAAAAGCTGATGACTTGTGGCCTGTTTCATGTGTTGGTGTTCTCCTGTCATGAATTTTTCATCATGTATTTTGTGAATGAAAAGGAGTTTCTCAAAATATTTAAAAGTCTGGGAGAAGACATGCGAAATTTCACACAGCTCCCTGAAACTCCTGTTATTCTGCCCCTCATGTTCCTATGTCCACACCACCAGCATGCATAGCGAGGAACTGTGACATTTACAGGGGTGTTTGGGAAGGGAAGTTCTTGGAAGTCAGATTTCTGAAAGTCCTTAAGTACTTGCTAGGAGATAAGAAGAAGGCAGAAAGAGATGAAATTTTATGCTACTTGGAACGGCATTTTCAGGATCTTTTTCATTCTTTTGATCCCAAAACAGAGTATATTCCACAAGAAATGATGATATTTAATAGATTGGTGCCATAAACAGGATGAGTGTACCTCTGAAAATTTTGTAAAGATCAAAATTAAATCCATTTTTTGCAACAGATGGTTTTGTCTCAGTAAACTCCATTCAGGATACAAACTGTGTCTTTGTGTCAGATACTGTATAAAACTGATTTAAGAGACCTTTTCTAGACAGCCTAAGATGGAATGAATGGGACAGAAAGACACTGAATGAAAGAAAATCACTCATGTGGAGTGAGTAAGCTAATGTGTAATGCAGCTATGCATGATATGCTCATGATCACATTGCAAATATTTGGGCATTAGGATGTGAATATATATTCCTTAAATGCCAACATTGTGCCAGAACCACAGCACTCACATTCAGAAAATTTTCCAGGAATGGTAGATTGACCTCATTAAATTTTCATCTCAACAATGAATTGCAGCCCACTATCAGCACCAAACCTTCAGACATGTCTGCGTGAAGTTCGAGTTCACAGCAAACACTTGAAATATTTCCCCAGTCTTTGGTGGGAGTAGATGCAAGCAAATAATCTGATGCCTAATGGTGCTCTGTCTCTCAGGTGTCAGAATAAATATTAGAACAACCTATTGGATAAATAGACAATTATCCAGTCTTTCCTGTGTCTCCAAGGGGTTTATTTTATGCTGTAAAATATGAGGTTGGACTGCCAGTATCATTATCTTCACTTGCATAGTTACAGATGTTGCTTATGGTCATAAGCTTACCTAGCTCTTTTACAGGTTAGCCACAATATATTATCTTGATGACCACTTACGGCAGTGAACTTCACAGATTAGCTAAATGTTGGGGAAAGTGGGAATTTCCTTTTATAGGGACAAAATTTGCTACCTTTTAAT
>VYZT01033990.1:0-12849 GCA_013400735.1 Pomatostomus ruficeps | reverse complement strand
CATTGTGTTTATCTTAGGTGATAAATCTATGCTTCTTTTTTGTCAAGCTGAGTTTTTTATTAGGACAAAATTCAAGTCAATATGCTAATATGGCTTTTTGAATTTTTTCATCTCCTGCTAAAAGACACTGTGTCCTCCACTGTTTCACAGGAGCTAGACAAATGCTGGCACAGTTGTACAGATAGGAAATAAAACAGCTAAAGAGTTGTAGGCCACTGATTTTATAGGATTCAAAAGGCAATTAAAACCCATAATTAAAATGCATGATGAGGGTCCATCATATTGTGCTCTTTCTCTCAGGTAATTATGTACTGGTCAGCTGTGGCAAGTTTTGCCAACATCACCTTCACTCTCCTTTATACTTCCCAATCAAACCAGTTTTATGGTCTGAAATAGACAGGTTCTTTCCTACATTTATTTTGAGGAAAACTCCTATAGGAAAACATGGTGAAGTGCATTTGATGCTGCTGATTTTGAACCAGAGATGATAATTTCTCACCAAACCCTGCCTCTGCCCCCAACCCCCCAACCAAACAAAAAACCCCACAAAACTCACAAAAAACTCCAAAAACAAACAAAAAAAATTCCCCAACTGAAACAACAACACCAAAAACCCCAAACAAAACCAAACAAAAAACACCCAACAAAATTTCAAAATAATTTCAACAGTTGTTGTGCTTTTTACAAAGAAGTGAAAGAAGCTACTAACTGGTTTCCCATGAGTCCATTGCAGACTTTTTACTTTGCAGGCTACCTTCTGGTTTGTCCAGGAAATCAAATTCCACTGATATTTAGAGTATGCTGAAGGACATATTTACTCAGACTTGTTCTGAAAAGGGCAAAGGTGGTAGAGCTGGCTCTTCAGTTGTCCACTCTCTGCTTTTCAGTTAGTTCTGTCCCTCTCTAAGTAATTTTATTTTCAGTATATGAGTAAAGTGTGTCAACCATTACTTTTTTTGTACCCTGAATCATAAAGATGATTCAGGGTACAAAATCTAATGAAATCTAGCTTTTATCAGTTTGAGTCTCAGACAAGACTTGGACTCCATGCACAGTCCATTTGGGTTGTGCTTGGGGTCCCTTACTTTCCCTGGATCTTTTACTATGTGGTGAGGTAAAAACCCTCCCAGGACACATGGCAGGAAACTCAGTAGCACATCAGAGTCCAGCCATATCACACACATTCAAGTGGGAATACATTTTCCCATCTGAACCTGCCCCTCCCATTCCTCACAGAGCTGAATATTTGACTGGTGAATGCTCATACAGGTCACACCAGGGAACATCCTGTGACTTTTTACTTGAATCTCAGACCCTTCTTTGGTCAGGGTCATGGGTGATGGGAATGCCGTAGGACAACACCATCTCTGATTTTTCACACAACCCATTGGATTGGGCATCTCAGTTTAAATAGCCATAGCCCCAACAGGTACCCATGTCCCAGGTAAACATCCTCAGCTCTGAGATGCATCAGGTTTCTTTAGGTTCAGCTGCTGCTGTGGTTCAATTTGTTATATGGGAACACTTCAAAAGGGCAGTTTCTAATTTATCTCTATGGCTCCTCACTTTCCAGCACATCGTCTCTCCATTCGGTAGTTTCCGCTGCTGGTTCTTACAGTTCAATTTCTCCACTTCCCATTCTACCACTTCCCCTGTGTGAGCCTTGGAGGCCCCTTGTAGAGAATATGTGGAGACAAGGATTTGTTGCACAGATCAGGCCCCGCTCATAATTTGGTGAATTTAGCATGAAGTTCCTGGGTTATTGGGGATTTGTATACACTCCCAGGATAAATTTGGTTGAAACAAAATTATACATCCACATAATAAAAAAAAAAGCTTTTCCCATATAATTTTTTTCACAGTAAAAAGATAAAATCAACTTGGCATAAATCAAAGTAACACTACATAAAATTGTTTGACTAATATTTGGTCTCCCAACAGGTCACATGCAATGAAAACTCAAACAAATAATGAACATTAATAAACTGATAATACAGGCCATTTGGTGGCATTTGAAAGTTTCAGTGGTTCCACACAGCTCCATCTCATCTGTTGATAGGTTCCTTTAAACAGAAAAGTGAAAGTTTGGCCCACTACAGACCAATTATTAAAAATAAGGAAAAATCCATGGAGTGTTGATTTGGCAGTCCTGTGACTACCACAAAGGTAAAAGGGCCTAAGAAAAAAACGATTATCACATCTTGTCTGTTTGTGAGCTTTCTCACGTAAATAAGCCATTAACTGTTTTAGTCTCTCACAAATACATGTAATACACACTTACTATCTTGCCTAGATAGTAAATGGGAGTCTAAAGTGGAACTGCATATCAATAAATAAAGAGTAAGGTCTACAACTTAGTACTAAACTTACACAAATGAGCTCAAGTGAAACCTAGATTAAGGAAGAACAAAATTTCAACATTGTGCTTCCCTGTCAAAAGACTTTAGAAAAAAGAAACCAATCCAGCTTTTGATTTTCCAGTTGTCAACATGTCAAAACCTGAGAAGGTCACAAATTATACACAGAAACTATTAGCACAATATATACCTATATATCAGATGGTATCCAGTACTAAAAAAGTGAAATAGGAAGTCCTCATGACCAGATAATTTCATTTAAGGAAATGGGTAGATATGTACTATAACCCAGATTGCTTCCATGCCTCCTTTATGTTGTAACATCCTGTTATCACAACATTTTATAAAACAGTGCAAATCCATACATTTGGTGATATTATTACACCACATTTGAACCATTATTGCAAAAAAGGGTACAGCAGAAAGCAACACTGCAAAATATCCTCTTTATATTCAGATGGTGTCACTTTCTGATAGGACTGGCCATGCCTTTGGCTTCCCTGCTCTGATCAGTACAGACCAACATTATTCTCACTCTCCACCAGGTTGGCTTTCAACTATGTAAGTCATATTTTCATCTTTTACATTATTATTTCTTGCAGCTTGGTTTTTTTCATCACTTTGAAATTCATCATTGATTCTAATGAGTCTTAGATGAGTTTTCTTTCTCTTTTGCAAAATAGAAAAAAAAAGGCATAAAAAACCTTTTTGACCTTAAGGATAATTTCTTGAATCTTTTCTTTTCCACTTTGGTAGAAAAAAGTTAAGTGTTATTGCCTCTCCTCCTCCTCCTCATAAAAAAAGGTTCTTGTTCCTCCTTGATTATCTGCATAGAATGTTTAGTTTGAGTGCTCTGTAATAATGTAAAAATTACTCAGAAATGAGGCAGAAATGACCTTACCACCCTTCCAAGTTGCTATTCATTCAGGCCTTCTAATCTTGGCTCATTAAAGACTGGTAGGCACATCATGTGTAAAACAGTTAAAGATCTTTTCTCATCATGTTCAGAATAATGTTCTTGCTTACCCTGCTTACAGATTTAACTTGGAAATAAAATAGATGACAAAAATGTCACTTTAACTAACCCGCTCCATGAATATCTCTTTAGCATCTAAATGGATATAGAAGGTAACTATTCAGAGTTTCTTACACAGTGAATGAAACTCAAAAGCTCCAGTACCTTCTGAGATACACACCTGAGAGAAAATAAATTTTCATCATGAGGTTGAAGGATTTAGAAATACCTCCTATCACTGTTGAGTGATATCTTCAAAGAAATAATATTAATATTTTACTTAACTATATATAATTATTTCCTTTATCCTGTCCTCTGCCTGAAAAAGGAAAAAGAAACCCAACAAAACAAAATGGGAATACCTTAGCTGAATGGGTACATCAATGATTTTTTTAGCATTTAAGAACTGGTGTCTTGTTCTGAGACAATGACAATAATAATGGCAGTGATAAACTATCACTACGATTTGAGTAATAAGAATGAAGGAGTGGGATCTTAGATTAAAAGAAATGCAATATGTGAAGAGCAGAAATAGTGTACCTTTTCTAAAATATCATATGAGTTTGGGGAAGCGAAGAACAAGAAGAAGTAGAAAAGTAAAAAATTATCTTAATCATTGGGATATTGCTTAACTGATCATGGCAGACATAGGAGGAGGGCTGGGGGTGGGATAAGAGTGAGAATTAGAATGAATTTTTGTAGCATCTCTTTGTTCACTTGGAGCCTCAAGAACTTTGTGGGGTTTTTTTCCACCCCAGTTCCAAAACCTTTTCATTTTGATATGCTGGGCCCCTATTTGAGAAAGAAATCAGCACCTTAGTATTACTAACGCTGCTGGACCTACCATGAATGGCAAGTTATTTCAGCTGCAAAGGAGAAATATTTTGCAATGTTAAAATATTTACAGATATCCTGAAGTGTAAATATTTGCCCCAGTTTTAGAACATGAAAGATGCCAGAACAATGCATAACAGTTGGACAATCAACTGAAACCTACAAAGTTCTCACACGTCCTTTCTGTTTGCACATTTAAACACAAGTGCTACTCTGTTTGCAAATATTGCAACAAGGGAGGTCTCTTGCCATAAAAAATAATGGGTTTCAGATTCACCAGAAGTCGAATCCTCAGAAAAATCTTATTTCTCTCACCTATTATGCAAGGATGGAGGCCAGGTCCACAAAATACCAGTACAAAATATATATCACCAGCACAAGTATACTGTGCTTGTAGATAGGCCCCATCATCTAGAAAGATTTGGAGATGAAAGTAATCACAGCATATACATAAATTTACATATTTCAAAAATCTAGTTTCTCTACTTAAAGACAGACAAGTGCTTAATCTTCTTTTCAATAACTAAATGTGATAGCCTAAAGCTGAAAAACGAGGGAATCTTCACCTTTGATAAAACACAGGATCATTTCAGGGCAACTAAAAATGGCTGAAATTATTTTTCTTGCTTCAAATTAATATTATTTCTGCAGGTATGATAATGACTTGCACAACTTCTGTTCTGCAAGACTGCAATAACAGCTATGGAAATAGATCTCAGTAGTTTTGTGTTCTATTAGTCAGTCTTCAAATTCATTATATACAAGCAATAATGGACATATATCTGATTGCTTCAGCCTCCAGTCACTCTGAAGTGCATGTCAGAGATTCTTGTGATGTAATGTATTTTTCTACTACATATTTGTTCTGCTTTGTCTCTTTCCCACCAGGATGCTTGGGTTAATAGATGTGTTCCTTTGAAAATGGACTCATTTGGTAAGCCAGAACTTTGAGTAACACTGTCTTTTGCATGTCACCTTTTAACACTTACATCATTTCCCTCTGAGCTGTCTTTTCATTCCTCTTATCAACTTAGCAAATGCAAATGAAGTAATTATCTAGTTAAATTCTGAACAGGCATTATTCATTTGAGAAATCTTTACTTTGTAGTGCTAAGGAAGCATTTTTTCCCCCACCTTTGGCACTTTACAATAAACTCATTCTGATCTAAATTGATTGCTCTGGGATTATCTTGGAGTCATTAAAATAATGCTGTATTGACTTTCACTAATATCTTTAATTAGCAATTTAAAATTCCAACATTTTGAATAAAATATGCACAGGTATAGCTTATTTTAGCTGTATATAATTTTGATATGACTTTGCTTCAAATCTTATTTTGAATATTACGTAATTGGTCTCAGAAACAATTATGGTTTTGCTGGAGTAAAGGTGATGGCAGCAAGGAGGGAGGGGAGCACCCTGTAAGTGTTGAGATAGTGAAACAGAGAAGAGCAGTAAGTGGTCTGTCTTCCAAGAGTGACTTACCTACAAATGTGTTGTGAATTATAACCGCAAACAATTCATTAAACTGTGTTACACCATAGATTTCAGGCTGATTTTCCATCCAGTTTTATCTATACTATCTATAGCAACTGAAGGTAAGAATACTCTTTTCATATGCAAGATCTGATGTTTTAAGTGAAGATCTCGTAAAACTTTACATGAAGGGCTGATTGGCTACAGTTAGCAAAATTGGTGTGTGAAATTTCAGGTTCTCAGACTGCTCTAGGAAATATATTTGTGATTTGAATCTTTGTTTTGTTAACCTAGCAGACAAGAAATGTCCTAGAATCTTTTGTGATGGCTTTTCCTTAAATTAAATCTCAAATTTGCAGAGGGTTAACCCTATTAGACTCAGATTTTCTCCTCATCTACTTTTATAGCTCTTTAATTAGTTAATCTTTGTGTGAGAACATAAAGTATGCCACAAAAACATCACATTATTCTATGATATCTTCACATCCTTGGCAACACCCACATTTCATGGGTTCTTCTGCTACCTCTGAAACTAGAAATGTTCTAATTTCTTTCTGGACCTCAGTAGCTGTCTGGACATGGCCCTGGGCAATTGGCTCTTGGTGGCCCTGCTTGAGCAGGGAAGTTGCAACAGTTTATCTCCAGAAGCCCCTTCCAACCTTAACCATTCTGCGATTTGTAAACTCACTAGGTGTTTGAGGAAAGATTTGAAGGTGGCCATATTGTTGATAGGTAAAATTAACATAGTTTTAATTACTGTGGAATTATTTTGCTTGTTTCCTTATTATAGAAATTTATCATACATTGAAAAATGAATAGCTAACAAAATTAGGCCACCAGCTGTTTTACAGAGACTTTCTTTAAGGAAGTGTTTTGGCCATGTGACAATGAATAACAGTCTCCTGCTTTCTTAGGGCAGTAGCGGCATAAATTCCATCTAGTAAAAATCACATTTTCTCAGTGAAAAACACGTAAGCAGATGTTCAATAGATGTGAAAATGTATGCTTTGGATTTTTAGAATGTGTCTGATGGGTGAAGGCTAAAGAGCACTGAGGATGCAAGATGATGTAGTCAGATTATCTAGTCCCAGTGGCCTCTGTGAAGGTAGCTGAGGTAGTGTCTGCTGCTGTTAACCCAAATTCATTGAAAATGTTCTGACTCAAAAACTTTGTTGGCAACTTTGAATCATTATCATTATATGATCAAGGAAATAATTTTTTTTAAAATAATGTGACTACTGCCATGAGAAGAATGAAAAACCAATGATTTCCACATTTCATACAAACTATAGTTAAGAGAGAAAATCACAGTCATAAAAAAAGGCTTTGTCGTCAGATTATTGCTATTATTAAATATAAAGAAGATTTGTGAGTAAGATCCATTGAACAGGAAACACATCTCTACTCCGTCCCCCTTTTGGACTGACTTAATGGCTTGAATAATCTACGTATGAATATATATACTACCAAAAAGTGGTTTGTAAGTAGGCTTGTTTGAGTAGATAGAGATCCAGTACCATGAATTATTTGAATAAGGTGCAAATTTTAAAGCTAATATTTTATTATGTCTTTTTTTTTCTTTTAACACCAACAGGAAATTCAATAAATTAGTTTAATGTTCTGAACAAATCAACTGGTAATCTCTAACTTGGGTTGGACATAATTTGTTAGTGCTACTGTACTTTCAATTAAAATAGGGGTAAAGATGTGTATTGAGTAATCGTAAGCATTTATATAACCTCTCTACATGCATTTGTGTAGTTCAAGAGCTTGACAGATGTTGACACAAAATGTGGGAAGGCAGGATGTATTCTTCCCCTTACATTATACTAAAATTTTCAATAACTAATACTTCTCAAATTGTTTTAAAAGCCATTAATGGCTTTTCATGACCTCCTTACAGACTGTGATCTTTACATGGAGAGACAACAGGTTAATGAAGGTTAGCAATGAAATGAGAAAAAAGACACAGGCCTGCACATTTCACTTCTGCTGTGAAATTACAAACATCAGAAATTCAGTATTTGAATTTTCACTCAAGCTGGGAAATCTATGGTCTTATGGAGGCTGTTTACTTGTTTTCAAAAAGGGGGTGTTGGAGACTGGAATGTTTTAATTTATGGCTTAAACATCTTTGTGAAGGACCTTTGCCTATAATAGCAAAACTGTAATACAAAAGCTGCAGAGAAGACCACCACACCCCGAATAGCCCTTCTGACTGAGGTCCTGAACTACTCCTTCATGGAGATAAGATGATAAGAAATAAAATGATAAGATGATAAGAGATAAGTGACTCAGATCTGGGCTGGGGGAGAAGAATACATTCAAGCTTAGCTACCTTTGGGGACCACAGCCCCAGGGCTATCAGTTGCCAGGCTCCCACAGACCCTCACACCAAAGGGTGGAGGGAAGAAGAGAAGCTTTGGGTGTGTGGTGAAAAACCTCTGGTTTGAGGCAGTGAATGCCCATCCTCCACCATCCAGAGGAGCCCAGCTGCAGGGGCCCCTTCACCCCGGGAAAAGCCACATCCCATGAAGGACAGCAGAGGCTGTCCCATGGCCCATCAAAAGCCCCCCCAAGGAGTCCCCAGACCCTGCACCAGAGCACTGCACATGATGTTACAGATCCACAGAGTTGCAAGGGACAGTGTCAAACCTGGCCCCCTTAGGGGAGGCACCTGGGCGATCCCACCCAGGGCCATCCACCCTGGCCCAAATGCATATTAATCCATGGGAATCCATACTTTTTGGCGCCGTGATGGCGGGGGACTCTCACCACCAAGAAGACCAGATGGAGGGAAGCCACAAGATGTTGTTGGGGCCCNTAAAGACAATATATCAATTTTTTGGTGGCACCAACATCTAACCTCATTTAGTTTTAATTATGTTTTTGGGGCATATTTCAAACCTTTCTGGGTCTGATTCATTTCATTCACAGAGCCTTAGTTTCCTTTGGCCTTCTGTGTTTAAACCAGTTCATAACAGGGGGAAAGAAATACTTTTCTTTCATACTTTTTTTCCAAATTTCTGTCTTTACTCCCTTTAGTTGCTGGCATTGCATAATGGAGTGGGAAATAAATGAAGTAGTAGAGGTAACTGTTTCATCAGATGTGTTTTCCATAGTAACAAACTTAAATACCAGCAGAAGAAAGAGGGGTGATTTTTTGCTTTTTCTATTGTGTTCAGAAGTGTGTATAAATCTTAGAAGTAAAGTCTTAAAGTCAGTATGGGGATGAGAAATGTAGCTTTGACACAACTTGTATTGGTGAGCCTTTCTGGATGTTAGCAATCTGAACAAGGATAAAAAAAGTGGTTAGAATTTGAACTTTCAAAATTGAATTAATTAGAATTTTGAATTTACAGATAGAACTGTATTAACATAAAAGTTTTTCCATCCTCTGAACGTATTTTTCTGAAATTTCAAGTACCCTAACTTTAGTGGGCATACAAATCAAAATACTGAACTTCATTATGATTTTATCTGAAACATAAGATAAAAGAAATGTCATTAAAATATTTTTAAAGACCTGTTCAGAAGGTTTTTTAAATTACTGAGTTATACTTCAAAACATAACTTAAAATTTCAAACATCTCAAAACAATGATTTTTTTTTACCTTATTGCGTTATTTAAAGGTTTTAAAAATAAAGTTTAGATATAGAATTAAAATTACTTATTTCAATGGATTTATATTTTCTGACAGAATACATTGTTTTGAGCAAACAGGAAAAATACAGTCCCCATTCCTTTAAATTTACAGTGTTAGCACCAAAGAAAACTAGACAAAACCTGCTTTTCTTAAGATTGTTGATGATGCTCTTTATTGTTCATTTTAAAAAAATAACAAAGAATACCAATTCTGGATCAATAATTCAGTGGATTGTTACTGTAGATTTATGCCATGACCATCAAACACAATCAATGTTGTCTTCAAGAATTTAATTGAACTGCCAGAACATTTCGGGGGGTGTGGTGGTGGTGTTGGTGTTGCTGTTGTTGTTTTTGTTTGTTTGTTTGACTGTTTGGGGGGGTTTTATGTTTTTGTTTGTTTGTTTGCTTGCTTGTTTTTAAATAATAGCAGTTCTGAGAACTTGAATGCATTGAAGAAATATATTTGACTTCCATCCATCTTTGACAGTTATCATAGAAATGCTTTTGTGGTAGGTAGTCAAGAATATTTACATAAATTAAAATTATTACCATGTCTTGAAATTAAGTAGGTGCTATTGACTCCAGGGACATCAAAATTTTACCCAAGCCCAGGATCCCTAACATTCTTATTACATTTTCTAACACATCCTTTATTTTTCATAGAATTCAAAGGATGAAGTCTAGGTTAACCTCAACAATGACATTTCAAATAGCGTCTTTAACAGCCCAGCAGTCTGTTCCATTCTCCCTTGCCCACTCATCCTCTAATTCCTAAGGGAATGGTTACTTATTTAGACTGACATTCTCACTATTGGTTGCTAGCAGTGGTGATTGATCAATACCAACCTTCATAGCTATGTTTTTGAGGTAAAGATAAGATCCATTTATTGCAATTAAAAACTATTCAATTATCAAATAGAAATTGTATTTTGGAAACTTACACCACATGAAAATAGTATTTTATGAATAATCTGTGTTTCATCCAGTCTTCCTAAAGGTCTAAATATATGAACATGCATTAATGAACTCTATTTTCAAAGGTAAATTTAATTGATAGTCAGATTCTGATGTCTAAATCACATTGTACACTTTTAATTCCATACATATCTGACAATAAGGAACTCTACAATCTCACTCAGAGGTAACAAGCAGAACAGTCCACCGCCTGAGCTCAGAAAAAACCTTGGCATTGTGCAGTCATTGCCTGTTGGAATGGAACAGCAGATATTAGAAGCACACCAGCATCAGCCTCAAAGTCTTAATTAAAAAGAAAAAAGAAAAAAATGCATCCAGAACTCAATATTTTAGGTGTATTCCTCAAAGATTTGGTTAGCTGCAAAAAAAGAAAGATTATTTCTCTATTCCACTAGAGAGGGACTCTTTCCCCCTCCCTGCACCAATTTCTGCTTCAGATAACCATTTCTATTTCCAGAAAGCACTGTCTCTTGTTTATAAAATATAGCTGTGAGACAGTGATTCACTGACACCTTAGAATCACTCTGCAAAATAACAGTTTCCAAGGGTGATTTTTGCAAGAATGGCATCTAATCATAATCAGTCACCATTTATTGTCAATGAGGCACTGGATGTCACCAAGTAAATGGAAGCAAATAGTTTAAAAATATCTGGTATCAATGACATATTTGAATGATGATCTCTAGAGATCATTATTGCTCTTTGAACTCTTATTTCTCCATCTCCTACCAATCACTTTTCCCTTTTAATTAATTTCTTGAGTTTAAGAAAATGTAAATATAGAAACAGTTTTAAATCTATAAATTAAAATATACCATTTTCTGATACTTACATTATTAATAAAACATTTTGATTCAAGCACTTCTCTGGTTTCCAATTCCACAGAAGAAGCAGGAGCACTTATCATCCTGACTGCATATCTATACTTTTTTCTTCCATGAATCTGAATTACTGGAAATAGTTGAAAAATCTGTTATAAATCATCTCTGCACTGCTGGCCAACTTATGGTTTAAGTTTTTCAGCATTCTGTAGTCCTCCATGCTACTCAGGAATACTCATAAAGTAAATGATCAAGTACTACTGTGACATTAAGACAGAAAAAATTCTTGATGTAAGAAGGAAAAAATCCAAACAAGGATGTTCTGGGTATATGTGTGATTACTACAAGTCACTCTCTAGGCGTTTTTACTTATGTTAGTAATGATGTTGAATCTGAAAAAGCTTGAGTCCATTTCAAATTTATCTATTTACCTTGAGTTATTTTCTTTCATTTCATTGCTGACATCACATGGGTTTTTTCATAAAAAAAATTTATTGTTTTCATAGACAGGTAGATTCTATGAGATCCACTACAAGGTTTTGTTGTTGATACACAGTTCATATAGGAAATAAGGATATAGCATGTTATATTAAAATGTGATTTCTCTCCCTTTTCCCTGCATTTTTTTTTATCAAGAAGAAAATTTAATAGTTTATCCATCCTTCCCCTCTGGAACGATTTGCTGGCACTTCAGGATGAATTCTGCACACAGCTTGTCAAAGAATCATTTTGGTTGGCTGTGGTTCATCCATATAAATTGAATACTTCAAAGATTTTTCTCACTTTGACCTGCATCTCAAAATCCCTGCAGGAAACTGCATCATACAAAAAAAAAGAGTGATCAGAGGGAATAATCTTGGACCATACAGAAAGGCTCAGAACCAATGTCTCATTGCTATTTGCTTATCTATACCTGCTAGCTCACCTGTGGGCCCAGAAGAAACAACTCTCTGACAGTTTTAATGTAATATGCAGGCTTTAAAATCCTTCAGACTAAAACTTAAGATCAAATTGATGCTACATGTACCACCTCCATCGGAATCTCTGCATTATAAATACACCTCGTGTGAAGCAGACTTGCTCCTACAGGGGTATGTGTGCATGTGTTTGTGATGGCTGTGCGGAAGGAGCTGCTTAATGCAAAATGACACAGAAATCTGTGATTTTGCTTCATGTAAGAGACAATTCCTGTATGGAAAACGGAGTCCAGAAAGAGCTTTTTCAAGCTTTTATATAGAACCAGTGGTGCTTGAAATAAGTGTTTAAAAAAGGTCCCATGGAAAGTGCTAGTTTGACTAAAAAAATTTTTTAAGAGCCAGTTTCACCTAAACTCCTTCTGTAAAATTACTGGAATAATATCTGTGCAGTAGCACTTAGAATGATAAGCGTAAAGAGTAAAATATTTCCATTAGCATGTAAAGGAATGGGTTACAAATATTTTGTAATATTTTGCGTAACACAAAAAGCCCTAAATTTGTCTTTCATTCCCATCCAACATGAAACTAAAATAGAAGACAACTTGGTTTTTCATGGAGAGATTTTTTTTTTTTTTAATGTTTACCTTGGACCTGGCTAAAATCTTATTTTTCTGAACATTAAAGGAGAAACATTATATTAAAAAGATGAAGTTTTTAAAATCCTCCAAACATATCAATTTATAAAACTTATATTTATAAAGCTAAAATTATTAATACAAATTAAATGTCTGTTGTGGTTTTAGT
>VYZT01033989.1:0-11720 GCA_013400735.1 Pomatostomus ruficeps | reverse complement strand
GCCCGAGCCGCCGCTCGGTCCCTGCCCGGCCGGGAGCGCCGGGCCCGCGCTGGAGCCAGCGCTGAGCGCCCGGCCCGGGTCACGGCGGCTCCCAGGGACCGGCTGCTGGCAAAATCGGAAGGAACGGTGACGTTGTTCTTAGCTGAACACCATTAAAATGCTCCTCTGGCATCTCTCAGTAGAGGTGAAAAGCATTTCGGCTTCGTGGAAATGGCCGAAAGAGGCGACGTGTAGATCAAAGTACGGCGCAGAGCTGGGCTCGTGTTTGCAGGGGGTTTTGAACTGTAGTGAAAACGTTTCTGCAGCTTGCATCGTAATGAGTTAAGTCAGCACGTGAAGCGACTAAAAAAGGCATATTTAAACAGCATCGGGCTTTTAACTTTCCTGGGATTTAAGATTTACGTTTAAATATATATTTGGCTGTTAGCAATACCAGCATTTAAACCGTAACGTTGATCTGTTCAACCCTGAAGCAAACCAGCTCTGCCTAACGCAGCTTTGAAGCGACACAGCCAGACCATAATACTGTGGGAGCTTAGACAGCTTTGTCTGTACTTGCATCTCTCTGCATATTTTTCCAGGACTCTGATCTTTGTCTGCGATTAATCATTGTCCAGGACGGCTGTTCCCGGTGGTAGGATCCATGAAGTGCTCCAGCTGGGAGAGGTCCTAACGCGTGTGCCTGGCGCTGCGTACGTGCAAACCAGGGCCAGAAATTGCTGGGGCAGCAGGCACTGGACAGCGAGCCTGCCGTGCCACCCCAGTGAGTTGTGTGGGTCCTCAGCACTTCTGGAAGTTGTTTTTGTAAGTCTGAGCCGAAAATTTCTTTCCGTTTTTAGAGTTTCTAAATGACTATAATGTTCAGTGTAGTTTAAAAGTCGCCAAGGCAGTTGAGACCGGTTGTGCTCTCAGAGTGGGTGGTTTCATGGCTGAACCTCGTATCTGAAAAGCGAAATGTTCTGGTACAGCGTGTTGAAATCCCAGAAAGGTCAAACCAGACTTTCATACTTGAGTTAGATTGACCCTGGTTTGCTGCGTGAGTCTCTTTAGATAAAGAGATCTTTCAGGGAAAAGGGGAAAATCTTTTTTTTTTTTTTCCTCTGAACAGCTTGTGGTGACTCTGTGCACATTCTTGAAGCAAAATGGGTTTGTTCTTGCCCACAGCGTCCCTCCCCGGCATTGTTGAGTGGAAAACTCTTATGCTAATTATATCACTGTCTGTTATCAATAAGAAGTGATTTAATTTCTTTGGCAAAGTGTTGCAACAAGAGCAAATTAGATTGAGAGGCAAAGTGAAATAAAAAATATGCAGCTGTTCTGCCAAACAATGATCCTGACTGTTTACAACATTTTGATTTAGACTGCCTTGTACACAGAATCCTTTATATTGAAGGTTTTCAAGTCACAATCCACTGCTTGTGCAAGGAAACTAGATTAATAGATTATAAAAGACAAAAGAGTCCAAGGTTCATCTGGTTCAACTTCCTGCATTATGCAGGTCTCTGGATTTTTGTGAATTTTTTGCTTTTTCTCATTTGAAAGAATCTAACTGCAGCATAGCTGCATCTTAGATAAAGATCAGATTTTCATTTTCAAATGGGTTGTGAAATGGAGTAAAATAAGAATAAATTGTTTTCATCAAAATCTACCTGACAGACTAGACATCCAAGTACCTTTTTAAACTTGTCTAGTTCCTGCTTTCAGTTTCTGAATGTCTCTGTCCCTCAGTCTCCTTGGCAGAGGAATGCTCCATGACCGGATTTCTGTCCCCGCGTAGCTGTGCGCAGGCTGAGCATTTAAACACTCCGTGGCAGGCTGCAGAGCTCCCCCTCGGGTCCATCTTTACTAATCCTGTAATTGTTCCTGCTCCAGTTTGTCACCATTTTGATCTGGGCAAAAGGGGACGGAGCCATCGGCAGTGACCATGCCCGAGCCAAAGCCCTCCCGGCTCAGATGTGTCTGTCAGGCATCCAGGGATTACACCAGCCCGTGCTCAGCTGGTTTCCCAGCAGTGCTGCTGAAAAACTCGCAGATCTGCTCCTGCTTAGGATAACAACCCTGTACTGTAGGATTGTGCTCTTTGTTCTGCATGTGTGGCTTTGCTCTGGCCCTCTCGGAAACCCTTAGACAGTGTTGTTGCTCGCAATGGCCTTTTTTAATTATTATTTTTATTTAATACTCCCTCCTGATACTGCTGAGCGTCACCTACAAACTTGGTTGGTGATGATTTTCTAATTTCTTCCAGATAAACAGGCTATCTGCGCTGTGGGTGTTTCCGGGTGTGTGTACACACACCTCGGCGGTGTCAACATTGTGTCAGGAGGAGGTCTGGTTCCGCACCATCCCTCGCCACACCCCAGTTTCATGGGAAGAAAGCCCAGCTTAGGAGCTGGAAGGGAGCCAGAGGCACACTGCAACATTTCCCTGCCCTGGTGTCTATTATGTAGCCATTAAATAATTCAGAGCACTAAACAGGTGGTTGCAGGACCCATAAAAGAAAGATGAGAGGTCTGGGGCAGGGTGGTTACAAAGTACAATTTGAGACCTTCTTGTCAGATGGGTTTTTTCAGAGGTGGTGCCTCACTACGTCCTGTCTATCCAGCTGCTCATTCAAGACCTAAATACATTAGGGACTTCTTCCCCCCTGCCAAATTTGATTGAGATTGGAGGAAGGAGGGGGGAAAATTACATAGAGCAACACAGTCACATTAGACAGTTTTATTTTTAGGAAACCAGGTTAAGAATATCAAAGGAATATTGAGTAGGAATATGGACAGGATATTTGCCTGTTCAGATTTTCTTGCTGTGAAATTTTTCATTCCTTCCTTAGAACAGCAGATGATCTGTCTGGGGACTTGTCAGCCAAAATAAGCAACCTGCTGACAGATTTCACCTGTGTCCCAGCGTGCTCCGAGGATGCACGGGATGTGAGCCTTGAACAATGACAGGGAATCTCTAGGCTGTGTTGTTGGGCTGCCGGGGTGCAGAGATGCATGGTGACACCCAGCAGTGGAACAAACATTTACTGTGTTTCAGATCCAGACAAATTTTGATGGATATGTTGGATATTTGCCAGAGCTGAGGTGTTGGGGTTTTTTTGCTACTTTTAAACTGTACGTGATCATATTATTTCTGCCAGTATTATGACAAAGCCACCTCTGTAAGGCAGGGAGTGCTTTCAGAGATCTAATCTTTCTGGAGCTATAAAGGAATAAAGAAGCTGTTTCAACACCTGACTTGCAGAATGTTTTGTGTTGCTTCTTGCCTATTGAAATGCAGCTGCCATTGAAATGCTGTGATCCCATCAGGATGTAGAACTGGTTATTTTTTAGAACGCTTTCAAGCTTATAAAAATCATGAAATAAATCAAGATGGTTGGCAATTCTAGTCAGCATTCTAAAGCCATCAAATTACAAAACAGTTCAGTGCTTCATGGCCCCAGAACAGTACAGCTTTACAAAAATAAAAGAGAAAGAATGAAAAGAATGTACCATTTAAAGACGCCGGGCACTTACAAAGCTTGCATCAAAAGGAAATGAAGATACAAATAAGTAATCTAAAAGGATATTTATGCATTAAATTACTTGTGTCTCTGGACACTTCATTAAACAGTCTGGATGCGGTGGTAGCTGGGGACCTGGGAGCCTTTTTAACACATGCAGCACATACGAGGAACATTATGATTATAAGTGATGGAGTATAAAACGTTGCAGCCAGAAACCGATGACAAAGATCAAATGGAATGAATTCATCTTACAAATCAGAGCAATGTCTTCCCACTGGAGCAATGTGACACGAGACCAAGACTTTGTTTTGCCCTTGACATTGCCACCACTGCTCTCAATCCTGCAGCTAAGGATTTGCATCTTGATTTATTGTTTGACAGGCGAGTGGGGAGCGCCCCAGCTCGTCCCCGGAGCCCTGGGTTGCCGCCGAGCGGGCCCGAAGGCGCGGGGTCGGTGGAGGCTGTGCCGCCCGTGGCTCCCCGTGCTGCTGCTCTCCAGCAGCTCCCAGTTGCTAAGCAGCTGCAGGGCTGTCCCTGCCTGTGCTGTACGAGGGGAGCAGCGCGGGTTCCCCTTGATCACTGGAGAGGAGCCGGGAGCAGTGGCCATGGCAAACTCGTTCCACTGCTGGCTGGCTCACAGACCCGCTGGCAAAAAACACTGGAGCGAGGAGAAGGGACACTCGGTGGAGCAGGGGGTGGCAGGAGGGGAGGGGAGAGCCAGCATATGTGCACAGCAGAGGTTACAAAGACAGCAGATCCTGGCAGAGCAGGGGGCACACACCGAGGAGAAAGGAATGGGAGAGAGGCCAAAGGCACAGTTCAGAATTAAAAAAAACCCACAACAAAACAGGAGGAGAGTGTGGCATATGGAGAGGGGAAATAAAGCAGAACTTGCACAGCCTGCGAATAATTGAATAGAAAATACAGGAAGAGGGAAGGAGCTTGATTCATTACTGCCCTTCACCTTGTGGAGACAGCTATACCCAGGAAGAGGAGGTGTGGAATACAACAGCATCCTTCATGTTTCACAGTGAACCGTAGGTTTTACATTTCAACCCCTGCCATTTGTGGTTTTCTCCTTTCATAGCCTATGCCTTTTGTTCAGACTCGATTCCTGCAGGCTCTGTTCTTATCTTTGTCTACTTTTGGATTTATTTTTGAACTTGCTTTAGCTTTTTTTTTCTTTTAAGGTAAGTTTTAAATTAAAATACCTTTTCAGGATTTTTTAGCTGTTTTAACGGTGTAGAGGGCAGGCCATTGCTGGTTGCTAACCGAAGTTAGTTTCCACTAAATCCACACAGCCATTGCTGCATTTCTCCCTGCCTGTCTCCTGGGAGCTGCTGCTGGAGGACAGGGCTCTGTGTGCCCCCCAACACCTTCCCCTGCACGGTGTCTTTCCCTTTCCCTGGGCAGTGCCTGCCGCAGTCCAGAAGGACTCGCAGTTAGCAGCGTGCAGGAAGTGGTTCCTGTGGCAGTAAATTATCGCAAGCCCCTGATGTGTTGCATGAAGAGGAGTAAAAAAAGCGTCACAAACATCTTCAGGGGGTTCTGACCAAAAGGGGTTCTCAGCTCCACCACCACTCCGCTGCCCACATGAAAAAGCACTTTGTGGTGTCGGTGCCTAACGTGCAATTGGCTGCGGAATAGGAAATGCCGGTGGAGCTGGCAGGGAAGCAGGGAAGCTGGACATTCCTCTCTCGGGCTCCTCCAGGCACAGGACTGAGGAGCACGGCTTGTACAGCAGGGTGGGGAGAGGAATTTAAGCTCGTGCAGCTGTTGCTCTGCTGTGACCAGCCCAGGCTTGCTTGGAGGCCTTTCGACTGAGAACACTTTTCCCCAGGTCCAAAAGTGAGTCCTAAAAGGAAAATGGAGGTGCCCACTCAGATCTACAGTGGAAAGGATTTGCTATGGGTGCTGTGTGTGTAGTTCAAGCCAATAAAACACTTGAAAAATATACAGCCAGATATGTCCTGTACTTAAAAATTTTTTGTCTAAGATATCTGATTCGGGGAGTGCTGTATTTGCTTCCTTCTTCCATTTGCCCGGAGCCCTTATCTTTGAACAGACACTGCCTGTGCTATTGTTAGACTCCCAAGACCATTAAAGGTCTCGGGGCACTGACATTTTACAAGCAGATTCAGCTGCCATTCACACAGGGCCATTTTTAGCCTAATGAGAGATGCGAGTTTAATTAGAACACTTTTAACCAGGAAGTCTCCCCACCTTAAGAAATCAGAGCTACTGTGTTAATCCCAGTAAGCAACTGGGAACTTGACAAAGTGCCTGTTGTTATGAGGAGATTCAGGAAGGGTGAGATGTGTGTAGGAAGGGAGGAACGCACAGGAAATGTGCCATCAAGGACAGCGGTGTGGAGCAGGGCAGGGCAGTGTGCCAGACTCAGCACTGTCAGCTTGCTGCTCTCTCTGCCTGCCCTCTCCACCCCACACCACTGCTTGAACACCTTCCTGACCCGCGCCGGTGACTCTCAGCGAGGACATCCAGCCAGGCCACTCTGCACTGTCAGCCCATCCAGCTCCCACAAACCAGGCACAGGCCAAGAATCACAGCTCTAAGCAAATATCCCTCAATTACAACCTGGGTTTATTTCCAGCGCCTCAAGTTATTAATTAACCTGCTCTGAACATCGCTGTTCCTGTGCAGGGTTTGCTCTGGCCGGGTTATGGCTGCTCTCAGGTCTGAGAAAAACTCAGTCTGGGCCTGTGCTTTGCCTGGCCATGCTCTGACAAGCCACAAGCTCCTCTGGCTCCTGCCAAACCTCCACCTCTATGAATGAGCAGCTTGCCAGCAAGACAACGACAGAGCAAGCGCTTCCCGCTTAGCTCTACTCATCCAGCACTCCACAAAAAGCAGGCAGAAATTGTGGTGTGCCCCATATAAAGAGAGGATTTTATCGTCTCTTCAGTCTGCCGTTGCTGCCTTCCTGTGGGAAATTTGCACAGATATCAGAGGGGAGGATGCAAACCTCACATTAACTGCCCTTTAATGTCAGCGCTATGCATTACTCAGCAAAAGTTTGCCCCTATTTCATCCACAGTCCATTCTCTTGTAGCCTACTTCACCATCTTTTATTCTCCCCCATGAATATTCCCAGTTTGCCCACATCCTTTTCCAGAAGGTCTGAGAACTCCCTGTCTGGGCCAGGTGCAAGGGTGCAGGAATGGGGTGTTGATCAAAGCCTGACTCATGACTCTGTAAAACACACAATTGGTCAGGTTGTGCTGCAGCTCACATAGTGAAAAGCATATTTAGGAAGCCAAACCTGGGCTCACTTTAACTTGATGTTCCCTAAAACCTCACAAAATAAAGTACAACCGCTCATGTTTCAGGTTTAGTGGAATCCTCCAACAGAATTTTGGGGAGCATAACCCAGATTTGGCAATCCACAGTTGACTCACTCACTCCGTATTAATCCCTATTGTGTAAACTAAAGCAGCTGAATGCAGCTCCTGCCCTGGTGCTGTGGTCATCTTAATTAACACACACTTCTCTTGGGTTCAGTCTATCCTTGTTTCTGAACCAGCAAGTACATGAAAAGAAAATATTTCCATCCACAAGGGATTACATAATTTGGGAACAAGAGAAGGGAAAAGTGGTCTGAAGGAGGCAGATACTGCAGAGACCACTCCAATTTTGAAAAGAGTAACATCTTCGTGCTTGCTGGGTTAGGTGGAGTGTTGGGAAATGAAAACACAGGAAGGCCTAAGCCAAAGGGGTTTTAGAGGTTATAATATGGGGATGGGTTGGATACTGGCTGGATAATGGAACACATTGTGTTGCAAGCAAAGCTATTTGTAGCCCTTTTCCCTAAATTTCCCCAAATTACTTCCTGATGGGATGTGTTCTCCGCTGCAGATCTGGATGCAGAGGAGCATCTGATGGTGACTAATTTCATGCAGATCTGTAGCAGGGCCCTGAACTCTGTCAGCCACGAGCAAGGCTGTGCCTCACTCCTGAACCCGCTGCTTCTGTTCCCGTGGCCAAACCCAGCCCGGCTCCCAAGGCAAACACAACTGCAGATCTCACGTGGAACGAGGCGTTCTGAATGCCTCTCTCTCTGCCAAACCTCCAGGTTGCCTTCCCAGCACAGAGGCAGGGGATGAGATCCAGCACTGCTGCTTGAGCTCTGCCAGCCTGTGGTGATAAATTCCTGCCCGTGGCTCGGGGAAGCCGTGCCAGCACATCTGGGAGACACACATCCCCCAGATCCATGGGGGCAGAGCAGGTGTTGGCAGACACTCGCCTGTTCATTTCATGCTTTGCAGAGATCACTCATTGTGTTTGATGTTCCAAGAAAGCACAGGATGATCCTAACCTTGTGTTACCCATTCTTCACAGCAGAATTTGGCTTGAGTGTTCATGCTTTAGTGAGCAACAGAAACTTGAAACTGCCCCTAAGCACCTACTGTATCAGGCTGAGATGTTACCACGTTGGTTTACTTCAGGTTTGTAAAACGGGGTGATTTTCCCCCACAAAAGCAAAGCCAAGAACTCAGTCTCTAATGAAAGGTGGAATTTAAAACACAGCACATTGGCCATGCGTGTATCAGGTAGGCCATATTTAGCCCCCATGGTTGGCACCCTGATTTAAAGAATACCAGAGAAAATAACCCAAGAAACCGTTTGTGTTCCCTATAAATAGCTGCTTACCAGGTAGCCATGTGTGTGTGATTTGTGAATAAAGCTTGTCCAAACTACATCAAAGTACCTGAATATTCTCTGCCTGATTTTGCTGAGTTGTGTGTCTTAATTTGTCTCACACCTCCCGTTGCAGACCCTTGTCCTATTTTCTTTCCCAGCCCTCTGAACTCCCTGGTAGCATTTGGACAGATTTTATGCAGAGTTTATCCAAAGATTTCTGCACCGATTTAGTGCGTGGGCTACTTGAGCCAAGCGAAACAGGAATTATTTCTAAGGCATGAAAAGGCAGAAAGGAAATTTTCTTACTGAAATATAATTTTTCCATATTACTTAATAGTCTAGAAAGTTAATGCCTTTCTGGCAGCACTTCCCACTGGGAAAAAAATATCGTTCCTACTTAGCCAAACAACAATGTAATAATGTTTTAGGTTGGGTTAAACGTCTTAGAAACTGGCAGGTGTCACCGCCACCTTGCCCCTCAGTGAAAAAGGCAATTGAGAGCCCTTATGGAACAAGGGATTTACATCAGTAGGAGCTACTACACAAAAAACCAGGCACATGGCAAGGTTTGAATAGATGGTGAATCATGTGGCCCAAGGGATTTTTCGGGGTGGGGGTGTGTGTGTAAAATATCAGGCCATGAGGACCAGATGGTTGAGCTCTGCATGTGCGAGGGGAACAGCGAGAAACGCTGCAGAAATGGAGACTGAGGAGCAGCTGAAAGTCAAGGACACAGGGGAGCTTTGATTTTGGAAATTGTATGGAGGGTTTAGTGAGGGTCAAAGCAGTGTTGGCACCGGGAGCAAAAGCACAACTGAAACACAGTTTTGGACATTTGTTCTGTAAACAGGATGAATCCCTGTGAGTAGCATACACCTGCTTTGTCACAGGCTTCTCCTCTTACACTGACTGTCACCAGAGCTTCGTGCTGTGTGCAGGGACCATTCAGCTCTCCCACATCATAGTTCCCCCTTCCTCCTGTGCCCTGTCCATGCTAAATTCCGTGGGGCAGAGACCGTCCCTCAGTAAGAGTCTCTGTGCACATGACAAACAATTGCTGGCCTTGTGCAACATCTGAAATTTATCAAAGATTCACTTGACTTACTTGGTAAATCCCACTCCTTAGGGTCTGTCTTTCATATTTTAAATTTTTCAAGGCATTGCTCTTGCTCAGTACATGCTGTAGTGGGAATTCATAGCTGAAAACACAAATAATTAATGTCACTGGTAATGTTAAAAATAAATATTTAAGGCTCTGTCTTGTTATGCACTTTCTTTAACCAAGTTTATGAATATTTCCTTGGACATAAATGGGGTTGATTGTTGTTATGTTGAAGTCTTTGCAATATGGGGTCTGTGTTATGAAGAAAAAATTAAGTGTATTTCAAAAACGTAGTTCTGAAGACAATAGGGGAGAACAGGTCCCCATTCTTGTCCAGTTTGTGTTACCAAATAAACCAATAATATGAGTATGCAGCAGATGGTGTGTTCAAACAATATTGAACCTCATCTGTGAGTCTTTTTTGGGTGTTTTCATAACTAACCCGAATTACCCATCAATACCATCCAGAGTGTTAAAGATCTTTTAAAAACCATCAACTCCCAGCAGTTTTCCTAAGCCGTGTGCTAACCTTTCACTCCTTTGTCATTTTTTTCTTGGTGATCATGAAGCAACAAATTGGTACCAGGACTGGAGCACAGATATTTTCCATGCCACACCAAAGCCCTGGTTTTGTTGTGCTCACTGAGAATCTCCACACACACATTGACCCCTGAGCTGCAGATGTGTGAGCTTTTGATGAAAGAACTTGTGCCAAAATCAATAGAAAGGCCAAAACTGAACTAGAGAAGGACACTTGCAATTAGTAATGATTAGATTTGAATTCCACTAATAGAGGGTTGAATCTTCTTCCATTTAAATCAGTGGCACAATTCCATTTTAGATTTTTATGGAGTCAGCAGAATAGGCTCAGCTTTTGTCCAAAACCAAATGATATGCCTGAAGCACTGCATAGCTGCTAATTAAAATTAAGTACCTGAGACACTGGAATGTTATATTTCACCCAGTCTAGGTTGACTCATTACAAGTAGCACATCCATTACTTAAAAACCGTCTTTGGAGTGTTTACAGTTGTATTTATAATATGCTTGTTTTATGTTGTTTCACCCCAAACCTAAAGGTGTACAAATCTAAAAGTTTCCTGAAGTATAAAATGTACAAGCAGACAAAGCTGTGAGAAATGTAAAAATTGTTTTGTGCGACTTGGAAAAAAAACAAACCCCAAAACAAAAAGAAAAAGCAGAACCCACAAATTAATAATGAACTACAAAATACTTTTATCCCCCCCCAAAATCCCCTTTATGGCAATAATTGACTTGAAAAAAACCCCTCTGAATTCCTCAGTTACAGGGAGACCGCTAACTCTACCTGCTGATTGTATCATACATAGTGTGATGCTGGTTTTGAGCCAGGTCCAAATAAATCATTTCAGGATAAAACAAATCCTTTCCTGGCCCATCCATTCCTGTGCCATCGGATTGCCCTCACCCATTACAGTGGACAGGAGCTGATGGCTTTTCCTGTGTTCCAGATAAGATCTATAAAACCGTGGCTCATAAAGCATTTTTGACACTTTCTACGTGCTTGCATCAACTTTTTCCTCACTAAAATAGCGAATTTTAAATAGGTGTGAATTTGACCGGTTTTTTATTATTATAATTTGAATGATATGACTTTTTTGGGGTATTACAGGTCCCCCTTCTTCTCTATTGCAGAAATATCCTTTTCTAGCTTTTTGTTTGCCCTGTGCACAAAGCAGGATCCTCCTTGCCCGAGCGCGGTGGTGTTTGTATTGGGTCTGGAAGGCCATCTAGTGACACAACCGTGTAGGAGAAAATGCAAAGCCCTACTCGAATTGTGGTTTTGCGTTTTTCCCTTAGTTGAATTAAACGGTCTTACTACACCCAAGCATGTCCTTAGGGGTTTTTTGCTATTCCCACAAGTGGTATTAAAAAAAAAAATAGAGGGAATTTTTAATTCTTAAAAACAATCTTACTTAAGATAGAGCACACTGCTAATTCCTGCCAGGAAAGAAACAAATTTTTTTTGTGCTGAAGGGCGGTAGATTGGCACCTGAGCAGGTCTGTTCAAAACTCAGTGTCACTCCCCTGACCAAACATTGGAGCCAAACATAATCCACCAGTTGTGATTCCCTCCCAGAGCCTCACATACCCAGCTGTTGAGATCCCCTGCATTCCACAAAACCAAAAAACACCGTGTGGAAGCCTGGGGACACCACATCTCCGCAATTATAATGTGAAATTCCAGTTATATTCACTGCAGCTCACCTGCGGTGGTGAGCAGATGATGAGCAGAGCTGTCGGTTCTCACCTGAGCAGTAAATCAATAGAAAACGAGCAGTGAGTCAGTGCCAGTGCCAGCACCAAGGTGCCTTTCTGGGGGTACCTTGGGGGTCTCTGCCTGCCCTGCCCTCACCGTGGCTCGGCCTCCGGGACTGGACACACATCGGTGTTGGACTGGACACACATCGGCGTT
>VYZT01033980.1:8935-25617 GCA_013400735.1 Pomatostomus ruficeps | reverse complement strand
AAAAAACCAAAAAAAACCCCAATCCAAATCCAACAGCTTTCATTTATTGGAACTACATATACTGAATTTAATGAAAAAATTATACTTGCCACATATAAGAGACCTTTCTTACTTTCTCAAAATCTCTCCTCTGTTTATTGGAAATTATTTTAATGTTAAGTTCCACAGGAGTTTTGACCACTGGAGATATGGAAACAAATATTTTTGTCCAAATTGCAATTAATACAGCACCATTTCATACTGCTGCAAGGATGAGAAAATAAGGCCAGAAAAGTAGCTCTAGAGATCTTCCTTTTAATCCCCACAATATTCTACGCTTTTAATATCCAACGCTTTTGTAAAAGCCTTCCTCAAAAAAAGAATCCTTGGTATGACCCTTACATAATCAAGCAAGTGAAGCCTGTCAGTTGGATTTTAGTACTACTGGGTAGTCTAAGAAAAAAAAAGCTGCCCAATCCTCAGCACATGGGCTTCAGAAGCCAGTTTCAGTCTCTAAATCAGAAGCCTTTATTCTTCAGAGAGCAGCACTGACATCTTTATCTGGTGGAGAACTACAGCTCTTAACAATTCCCAATCAAGTTCCTCTCAACTGTGGAGCTGAAGGAGAAGTTCCATTTTCTGCACTGTATCTTTCTGTGGGCCCTTTCATTCCTACTTTTACCTTTACATTCACTTTCTTTTTGAGTTTATCCCTCAAGTGATGGCCACTGCTGTGCCCTGTGATTTCCAATAGCCATACCACAGCCAATTTCAGTAGCTCTATGACAGTGAAAGCAGACCAAAATTAAATATTACTTCATACATATGAAAAATGGCTGAGTCAAAAATATGAAGTTCTGAAGACAAATCTCCAAGTAATTTTTATCTCCTAGGGAGGTTTTATAGAACTCTCATAAAGCTAAAAGCTCTTTAGTTTCCCTTCCATTATCAAATACTCTGGCAAGCAAGGAAGAGAATATGTGCAAGCATATTCCCAACGTGTATCTAAGTAGTAGAAGGTACTGCTCCAACTTTTCCATTCATTCCCACACACACCCACCTTTCTTGTTTGCCCTTGAGCATCAGCAGCTATACCTTTTTCATCCCATCTTCATAATCTTCTTGAAATAACCTCATAACTTCATGATCATCTCAAAACCTGACCTACAATTTCCAGCACAAGAATGCTGTTGTGCCCAAAATGAGCTACCAGAGGCTCCATCACGCAGGTGCAGCTGGCTGCTAATGGTTTGTAAATTGATAGACTACAGCTGTGGAAAGATGACTCATACAGCACTTACAAATAGATATTTATTATCCACTGTAATCTTACACTATGAGCATATTCAGCATTGAAGACCAAATCCATCCAAAGATGCCGGTTGGGCCACATGACACACGAAACCCGGCCACAAGGGAGCCTTGCAAAAGGAACTTTGGAACTGGCAGTACACACATTCCTACCAGTCTCCATATGCTGAAAGGAATTAATTCTTCATTTTGTTTTACAGCCATGGACTGTATTTTTAACAACAGAGAACGCAGTCTTTGCAACAGACCTACTTGCTTTTCAAGAAAAACAACAAACAAGTTAGTCAAGCTAAACAATTTCTGTGGTCTCCAACTGTGCACCGCTTTGGTTTTGGCTGATTCCCTCTTAGACAGATATCTTGCACATCTTTCACACAGCTCATTGGTACCCTTCTTGTTTTAGAGAACAATGTTCTAGAAATCCAACAGCAACCAACCTCCTTATTGGTTTGTGAACTAATCAGTTCCAGTCCTTCTTATAAACACCTTGTAAATCTACCCTAAATAGCATCTTCATCTACTCACAGTTATTCTTGATTGCTTCAATCTCTTTGAGTAGCATAAAGAAAATCAGAACCTATGAGTCTGGTCCCAGATGGAAAAGCCTTAAAAAACATCAATAATTGAATGAAACCTAAGTTATCAAAGCAAATAAAGGTTACTGGCTAAACCCTAATTATACTTAAATGCAGTAATTACTATAATGTACAGGCATCTGTACTCCACATAGAACTGCAAAACACAGAAGGTCAGGAGATGAGACAAGTTGTGAACTGCTATTAAGAAAGCATTTGCTTTCCAGCAAAGGTAAACAGAACACACTGGGCTTCTGGAAGGGCTATTAAAAGGAATAAAGAAGTTCCAGGAGGAGATGTGCATATTGATTTTGTTATTTTCCCCTCCAGGGGAGATGGTGCATATCTTGCACTCATCTATCAGTAAAGCAGTAACAGCCTAGAAATTCATTTTATCACATCTGTGCACCACTTGCTCTGAGTGGGAGCCATAACATGTAAATCATGGGGGACAGTAAGAGCAGCACACAGCAGTAAAACCCTTGAGACAGCACACTTTGGTACATATCAGCCAGTACCTGGAAATGCAAGGCAGCAGGGCCAGCAGTTTCACAGCAATAATAATCAAGGTGCCTGTTCCCTGGAAGTTTGCCAGAGAAGCTAAACTAATCTGACAGTGTCTGAATAGTATTCAGACATAAAAGGTGTAAGAAATTGTGGGATTAAAGCTTGGGTTTAACTTAGAAACTAGTCGACCAACCAAAGGCTATCACAGCCAGTGATAACAACCTGTGATCGCAACAATAAAATTAAAGGTAAACAACCCCAAAGGACATGTCTGTCTTCAGCTGCAGCACTGGGTCTCCTTGAAGGAGCAGAAAGACTTTTTAGCTCAATAATCCACTTCCCTTTTGTCTCCATTTCAGAATAAAACTGTCAGTCAGGGAAACTACTTAGTCATGTAATGCCTTTAAATGTTTGTCCTAGATAATTTCTTTCCTAGCACGAATTCAGATAGAAAAGATATTATCTTCAGTTATTTAACACCAGTGGTTCAAGAGACAGGCATTATTTAATGCTCATGGCTAGAGACAGAAGCATGCTGAGTCTAAAGTCCCTCTCAACATTCTTCCACACACAATCACCACAATCATGATTTATAAACAAAATGGACCAGTCAATTACTTTGTGAGTGGCCAGGAAAGAAAGAGGTGGAGGAGTCTATGTCCTTGGAAGCAATAATTTTAGAACAGATGACCATTTTTACAGCTCATAGACCACAAAATTTATCAAGTTCTCTGTTGGGTGTTCCCTGTCTCCCTGCATTTGAAGTTATAGTTTTCGTAATCACTTTCTATGGACAGGGAAAAATCAGAACTATTTGATTAATGTGACACAGAAAAAGAGCTGCAACATATAGTAACAGTAAGCACCAGCCTTATAGTTGCACATCTCTGATTAGGACCATGGGAGAAAAGCACGTTTTAGATCACTTGAAGAGATGCAAACCCACGTCTTACTCTACACATATTAGAAGTCAAAAAACCCAGTAGCATGTTCAAGTAAATTTTTAAATTACAAAGAAGTTTTATCATGTAAAACCTGGACAAAATTGATTACAGTACTTAAAGGCTAGCATGAATAGCAGCTACCCATTAAAAAATTTTCAACTCTTTCACTCTGCAGAACCACTACTAAAGCATATTTTATTAGTTTTGGATAACCACCAGGCTGTACCTGTCCAAAGCAAGAAGTGCAGGAGGTCACTACTGCAAGTACACAAGGGAGTAAGCACCTTCATGGCTGCATGCACTACCCTAAAACAACACTTTCAGCACAGGGTTCCAAGTTTTCTTACAGATCATAAGCCCAGATCAACATCAAATCAGTGCTTAATACCTTGCAGCTTTCATTAGTACTGCATTTAATTCTAGATATTTTGGTAAAGCGTTAAAATACAAGCTTTTTAATACTGCAATCTCCTAAACCTCTGAAACAAAGTCAAAAAAATTGACTTCCCAATTTCACTAGTTTAGCAATTTCAAAAAGAAAAACACCAGAACTCACATCTTCAAGTCCTCAGAGACTCTGCCAAATACATTCTGAACTCCCATTCTCTTCCTTTGAAAAGGTACAATATTTTTAGTTCACATCATTTTGCATTAAGAACTTCTTTAATCTTTGCAACACACAGCACAGGAAACAGCCTTCAAAAGGAAAGCTGCAAAATTAGTCCATAATTTTGTCTTCAAAAATTATATTCTTTTTAAGCAAAGAGATATTGCTAATTCCATATACTGTCTCTTTATTAGGTCATAAAATCCAAATAATATGTTATGCTCCCCCATTAAAACTCTCCATTCTATCCCTGATTCCTGCACATTGAAACAAAACACTAGGTTTTCTGCCTTGGACTGAGAAAATAAGAGTACAAGGCAGAGTCAGCAAAAAGAATTAATACATGGCAGGAGTTTCAAATAGGCAGATATATGGATATATCTAAGTAAACATTTCAAAAATATGTACTTAAATCTATAGTTAAGTTTTACCTTGAAAATCATTAACAGCTGATCAGCACGGAAGAAAACTCCTGGCTGACATAAATTCAGGGACTGCATTCCAAAGAAGGTTTCACAGATCTGCAAGGGCAACCTTAGGATAGAGGGAGAAAACAGTAGAAAGCAGTAGAAAAATTTCTTTAAAAAGACTCTTCTCTTTAGGTTTGGGTTTTTCTTTCTCCTCGCTGAAGTAAGACAGGCAAGACCTATATACCAAGTATCACTAAGTACTAGGCTATCAACAGAAGGTATCTCTTGGCAATACAAAATGGTTCATGCTTTTCTATATGAAGTTAAGGATGCCTATCAGCTGACTGCACGCAGTCAAGCTAACTGTTATACCCAGGGAAAATTCCAGTTTCTTTCTAGCTGCTCAATCTCCTCATTTTGTCTCCTGGCTGTCTTATTTCCTTCCAGCAAGGTCAAAGCTAGGGCTGATCAAATAATATTTGTAATTTCCACTTATACTTTGGTATACTGCAAGTACTACAGCAAACTATTTGAACAGATTCTCATCCTTAACTACTTCAAATGCTTCTTCCTACAATTTATCAGCCATAGTATCTTTCAAAAACAATTAGAATCAAAAAATTACAGGCCTGCAATATTCAGCAAGTTAATAAGTCATGTCATTTGCCAGGACACCCTTTACTGAGCATTGAAAACAATTTTGAATTTTCTTTTGCTTGCATAGAAGAAAGGTAACAGAAACATTAAATAATTCTCCATTTCCACAACAGTACCAGTGGTTATTTCAATTGTATTTTATGCTGAATCATACACATACCATATTGCAATAACTTGATCCTCTGTAAGTTTTCACTTCAGTCACTCTTACCTCACTATGCCCTGAAAACACGACAATCCCTAACCAGAGCTAGATTTCTTCCAAGGGATCCATGACCTTGCAATGGCATAATTATGCACCACATAAACCAACCAGCACCCTCATCCTCTGTCACTGCGGTTTGCAAGTCCCTTTCTAAAAGTCTTAAAATAAACAAGACCTTAAAAGCAAAGTATCTCCTGAAAAAAAGGCTGTGAGAGGTGAGCTATTCTATTTGGAGACAGATGATAAAAAATTAAATGCTGGCGTGTCTTGAAGGCATTCCCTTCAGCTGAAAAAAATAGCAACCATGCAGAACAGCTCCGTCTTCCCTTCAGCTGACAGAATCCCCAGTCAAGCAAATTCCTAAATGATTCATGTAGTTTCCCAGCATTCATTCCCAGATCACATTCAGATCTTTCTGAGGGAGGGGGGAAAAAATCTTGCCTTTTGTTTCCTCTAAAAAGGGTAATACAAGTTAGCACTTACCATCAACAGGTATCACCTGACACACCCACTGAACACTGTACTTCCGGTACTGATACTGATCCGTCTGAAAACCTGCCCTGTGAGAAGGAAGTCATTTATCTGTTGTGGGAGTTGTCCCGTGAGGTTTTAGTGCACCACGCTAGGCAGGGATTGAGCAAGAATCTACAGCTTTGCTCAGCACACCCTCCTCACCGTGACACCAAGTGCAGGTTCCCTCGGGCTGCGCCCGAGCAGCCGCTGACCCGACACAGGCACAGGCTCCCGGGAAAGGGAGCCCTCCATCCCCACAGCAGCATCAGTGCTGACGGAGCCCCACAGCCAGCTCAAGGAACTGGCCTCGGTGAACACCTACCCAAGCTGCTCCCTTATCTACCCAGCTGCAGAAATGCCCAACACAGAGGACAGACGTGTGCCCCCACAGGTAATCCTTCTGCGGAGGACCACAGATGTGTCAGTTTGGGATGATGGGGTAACTGCAGCCTGAGCACAATTCCCATATGAAGGACCTCAAACACAGTCCTTACTCAAGAAGATTCCTGGCAAATCCCAATTAACGCATGAGCTTTACTCAGATTTCCAACTATACTTTCAAGCAACACAGCCTAAATTCTTCTTTCTCCCAGGTCTGCTCAGCCACAGCCATGCTGCAGCACTGGCTATAACTTTCTCTTGGGCCAGCAAGAAACTAGGTTATGTAAATTATCTTTCATTACACTTGAAAACAAATACCAGAAGGTTGTCAGTCTTTCAAAACCCTAGTCAAAAGTGACTGCACCAACTAATGTTTCAAGACAGCAGCTACATGCAAACAACTGTGAAGACAAGTTCAACCACTATTGTGACCCCATGGGTTCAGAGCAGGTGGACGCCAACTAAATATTGGCACTTCAGTCACTACTTACGAATTTATTTACACAGCAGATTCCTTTCTCTGGTCTCCAGGAATGAAAACACACAAACCTGTAACCTGTCATTCCAAACAAAACAAAACAAAACAAAACTCCCAAGTAAATGAGCATTGCATAGCTCAATTCACCAGGAGCTCCTAGCCACAACTCAGCAGTAAAGCCAGGCTGGGGGAGGTGGTTTGCTGGGAATACTGATCCCATAAAGAAAGGAATGAAGGTCAGACACAGTAACTAGTTTCAAAAAATATTGCACTAGATTGCTCCATTCTGCAAGATACAGTATCTGTGTGGCAACAACTGGAACTTTTGCCTCTAGAAGATTTATTTCCTCTCTCTTCCAATATCTATAAACATGCAAAAGATAGAAGCAAACTTAAAATACAAAACTGCTGTAGCATCAGTGGTCATTTCTACCACAATAGACAAATTACTGCATTAAGACTGCAGCTTGTACTCTCTAAGATACAGGATTTTATCTAAAGTTTGCAGTCTCCAATACCTTGAATTTCTTAACCATTTTGGTTTGCATCATATCTTAGAACTAAAAAAATTCATCAGTATTAACACCTATATATATATATATATATAAAAGACACATGACATTGCTGAGAAAACAGTTTCTCTCTACTTCTCCCCTTCCCCTAAACTCATGATATCTGAGGAATATCTAAACTATAAGTATTAAAAATATTTTAACATTTTTTGAGAGATTTGGGGTTCATTTGAGCTCCAAAACATTGTAGCTAAAAGATGACTGAATCAAGTAACCCACAAAATAAAATAAGATGTAATATCATCTTTTGAGATTAAAGAGATCAAGTACTTGGAACAAAATCCCTTTGCTAAGTTCCAGACAGTTCTGGAATTCACCATCATTTTTCTTTTGGTAATAACAGGAAGGAGGAGCTCCTCCTGCTCTCTTTTATAGCACTAATTCTGCTTTGGTTGTCCTTTCTGCATACAACCTTCATGAAAATAACAGAAGTGTTTTTCCTTCAAAACTAACTATCACAGAAACTAACTCACCTCTGAAGACTTAGCAGAGGCTTTGATTTTACTATTCCATATTTAGGGGGAGGTCATGTGTGTTGGGGTAGAGTTAGTTTCCTTCCCAGGGGCTGCTATGGAGCTGTGTTTTGGATTTGTGCTGAATACAAGGTTGATAATACAGAGATATTTTTGTTACTGCTGATCAGGTCTTATACAGAGCCAAGGCCTTTTCCACTTTTTGTGCTGCTGCACTGGTGATGAAGTGGGGGTGCCTGGGAGGGTGGGAGGAGACACAGCCCAGACAGGTGACCCCAACTGACCAAAGGGATATTCCAGACCATGTGAGATCATGCTCAGTATATAAAGTGAGGGGGAAGAAGGATGAAAGCGGGCACATTTGGAATGATGGTCTTTGTCTTCCCAAGTTATGTGTGATGGGGCCCTGTCCTCCTGGAGAGGGCTGAACACCTGCCTGCCCATGGGAAGCAGGGAATTAATTCTTTGTTTTGCTTTGCGCGTGTGTGTGGCGTTTACTTTCCCTGTTAAACTGTCTTTATCTCAACCCATGAGTTTTCAGGCTTTTACCCTTCTGATTCTCTCCCTGATCCTGCTGGTGGGGAAGGAAGAGAGTGGGTGCTAGGGGCTTGATGGCTGCCTGGAGTTAAACCATGGCACCATGAGCTCTCCTGCTCGTCCACCTTCCATGCAAAGGAGATTACTGGGTTTCCCGCACTTACCTCTGAACTGACAGCAGGAAAGCATGGAAAAGTAAGGGAGTTAGTATTTGATGATGATATTTAATATGAATAATTAAAAGTTAACTAAAATACCAGGGGGAAAAATCGTTATATGATGTACATCCCCAACTTAAATATACTGTTCCTGAAAGTTCACAATATCTGGTTGCTATATTTCTAATTAAAAAGAGAGTATCACTGTTAAGAATATATTTGTTGAACAAATAGATCTAGGAAAGGGTGACTTGCTGCTGTTAGGTTAAGAACGAACAATAAATCTGTGTCTCAATAATAATGATTCAATTTCTACGTGCAACAGAATTCTCAGTTACTCACAGAAATTATTATTTCATCTGGGAAAGGGAATATTCAGAAGCAGATGCAAAATTGATACGGAGAAGAATAGTAACAAAGCTCATGGAACATGAAGACTACTAAGAATGTTTGTGCTTTATACAACACAATAAACAGACCTCAATTAGCAGATAAGAATAAAGTTTATGTATTTTAAAGGACAAATAAGATGTATCAAGCAGAGTTACAAACTTTACATTTTTTAAAACCAAGCTGCTGCTATGTCGTTAAATTCATCCAAAGTTAAAAACAGTTTAGAAGAAACTGAGGTGATACTTTTGAACCACCACTTGAATCCCATGCCGAAGGACGATCCAGAAAATTATCAAGCTCTCCCCAAATACCTGTTTCAATTAAGATTAGGACAGCTCAAACTGCATTATGTGCACATAGTGAAGCTCTCCTCCATGGCTCATTCCAGAGTGACCTATGTGTCTGCTGGTTTTGTGGCTTCAGAATTCCTAGCTATCACAACCTGTAAGCAACAGAGACATGATCTGTTGGGAGTCAAAACCTACTAACACCTTTCCATGCAGACAGGCAGTTTGGGAAGTGCAACGCTTCACTCAAGTAAACTTGAATTTCCTATTCATGCATATCCATCACTACACTACCTGTTTTCACCAATTTGCAGCTTTTCACTAGCTGGAAACAGTGAGGAAATACAAGTAATCCTGAAAAGTAAGTTATATCTTAATAAGTTATTGATTAGGCAATAGAGCCACACATTTAACTGGACTTTGCATACAGTTACCTGCTCTGTATTACACCCTACTCTCTTCAAATAAAATGGTCATGGGCAAATGTTTTTAATAAATATTTTTTTAAAAAACTTAAGTCTAAGAAGCTGGAACTGATAAATAGCCCAGCTACATAAAACCCACTAAAGGTACATGTTTTGCAGATCAAACCCCCATGGAAAGAAAAAGATTAACAACAGTAACTTAAAACATATAAGGCTGTCACACTTACACACTGTTGTCCTGAGTTTTGCAGTTTCTCAGTGTTTCTCTTTCTGTAATACTTTCTCACACTTCTTCTGTAAACATGGCCATGGTTTCTTAACAACTATCTATGTTTTGCTAACTGTCTCTGTTGTTATCATTCCATTATCCTGGGTGGAGAAATATGATAGATTGATGCTTTGACCAATGGAATTGAGAGGTGGTCATTTCTACCTCCAATCCATGGTGATTTGTAAAAACATATAAATAAAGGCAGAGGGTTCTGCCCTCTCTCTCTTTTTGCCCTCTCCATTTGCTGTGTCTGTGTGGTCTTTTATTTGGCTCTCCTTTGGGCTCCTCCGCCTAGCCGGCCTGACCCGTGCTACAACACACTATAGACAAAATTCAAGAGTTGGTTTCATAAGATATTCATGCTCCTCAGGTACCGACTTATTTTGGTTAAAAGGCCATGACTACAGCGGTATGATGCAATTATTACAAAACAGGTATGTCTGAATTAAATGAATGTCTTTATATTAAACATGAAACTATGATTTTTACTAGAGGCAGTCCAGGGCTGAATGTTTCTGTGATGAAAACTGAAGGTGCACAGTAGTATAAGCCAAGTCCCTTGACACAGAAACTGAACTTGCCTCAGGATGTGAATCGTTGGCAACAGCCTCTTTTTCATCCGTAGTAAAATTGCATCCGATTGCCCAGTCTGGAAAAGCTGCTCAACATCTAGCTGAGGGATTATCACCTATATTTTAATCGAACCTACATGCTTTGAAGGATTCTCAGCCTCTGAAAGACCCTCTGGGAAAGAATTAACAGGGAAACCAGCCTGAAGCAGAGAAACAGAGCTTAGAAGGGGACCAACAAACTCAAGGCACCAAAAGATCCGACTATAAAAAGGCTGAAAAGAAGAATATCCCTCAGAACTTCAGCTTGCGCAGCTCTGCAGTGGAGGTTACAAACAGGCTGCTCCTTGGTCACACTTGTGTTCTGTGCTTTTCTGTCATCCCATCACAGTGGTGAAGCAGAGCATCTATGGCTTGGCCAGAGCCCAGAGTAAGCTTCTCTCACCAGCCTGGCTATCACTAAGTCTCTGATGTGTTTGCAGTAGGCAAAAAGAGAGTAGTTAGAGCCCATGGAGAGGTGCTTCACACAGTAAGCACTGTCCGAAAAAGATGCCCTCCAAGTAAAAATAGTGGTAGGACTAAACTCCATCCCAGTCAGCACTGGAGCAATTATCAATGTCACTAATGGCATAGGGCCAGATATTGAAGACAAATATACCCATACAGACAGAGTGACTATATAACAGTACAATTAATTCAGCACAAAAATAAATTTGAATAATACCATTGTGAACTACCTCCTCCTCCTCAGTGCATCATTCCATTACAATGTCATTGCACCACTGCAGACGTGCAGTTATTTTGATCTTAACTACATTTGCATACATTAAAAGATGTGAATCTCTTAAGATCTAAACCTTTCAGAATGAATGCTTTCTTTTGTATTGAATAATCAGGAATATTACCTAACTTATGAAATGAAAGTGTTTCTCAAGAAAGCATTTTCTAAAGAAATGCAGTTCCAGGACATACTCCTCAAAGTCCTCTTCAAGACTGCAGACTGTGTAGAAAGAGTCACCAGAGAGTCAACTGGAGTAGGACACCACAAAAAGAAGAAAAGTTTGGTGACAGAAAGGAAAGGACCAAATATAGCAACACACTTTAAAGGTGAGGGACAGGCATATCTATAACAAATAGTAACTGAGCATGGCCTGGGAAGAGTCATTAGAGTTGGCAGGAAGACAAAGGAGAGAACATATGAGAAGGATTGTGGAAAGAGCCCTATGTGCGAGCTGCTGGTAAGCCTAGAAGAGTGAAGAGAGAGGTAAAAGAGGCAGTACACTAAAACCTCGGGGTCCAGGTCAGCAGGGAGTCAGTTTTTAAGAGTCATGCACAGCTTCTTCCAGCTCTCTAAACCAGCCCAGCTAAGGAGGCTGGCTTTGGGGACCAACAGCTCTTCTGCAGCTAGTAGAGGGGCACACTCTGCAAATGATGTGTAACAGCCTTAAAACTCTTATCCCAAATAGATCATTGGCTTCAAGACCCTTTTTCCCCTCTTGCTCTTGAATTTTCAGACATTAGCCTAAACAATTTTATCCATCTTACTTCAAGGCAGAAAAGCAACTAGCACAGGAGTTTAGCCAAAAGAGTTTAAGAAACTTAAATGCTCTTGGTATGTAGCTTTTGCACTCTTCTGAGAACATCTTAAAGTTTTCAGACTGCAAGCACACACACATGCCCACAAACAGTATTTTATAAAAGCATTCCACTCATCCAGTGTAGGTTGTTGTGGTTACCCACCCTCTCGTCAATTTACTATGGTATATTAGCACCTTACAAGGGAGACAATAAATTCATAAATTACTCAAAAACTGATTTTTTTATTTCCTTAAGGCAGTTGGGAATTAGGAGTATGTTAGTTGGAAGATACAACCAGAGAAACTTGGCACTGTGCCGTTTCTCAAACTTATCTCCTTCCTTTCCCAGCATTTTTAAATAATTTTTTAAAATAAATTTTTAAAATAAAAATTCTTAAAACAATAACATTTTTAAATAAATAAATAAATCAAAGGAAGAGTGACCTTTTGCATTTTGTTTGAGATGCCACTAAGTTGGCCCTTTCTTTGGTCATTCACAGTAACTACGGCCAAAGTTTTAACTTCTGCCCAACATTTCTCTTTTGTTTTAAAAAACTACTTCCCCACTTCCCAGCAGTAACACAGACCCACACAACTTCTATATTTAGCTGCTTATTGTGCATTTTCTTCTTCAAATCCTCCTTTGCTATATTTAATTAGTCTATGGATGTATCATCTGATTTTTCCTGCTCTACCAAAATAAGAAGATTCAACCTTTATTTTGCTCTAGCAAGAGTCCAACATTCATTTAAGAATCACTATGCAGGGAGATGCATAGGCAACTCCCTTGCCATTAGCGCAAGCGTCAAGACCAGTCATGTCAGACTCTTTCTGCAGGTGGATAGAAGAGGTGTGAAGTCTAAAACGGTAGCAGGTGAAGGAGGGGAATTGTTGTCACCTTGTTTTTCTGTGCTGCTGCTTTTGAAATGTGTGAGAATGAAAGACTGTTCCTATGATTACCTTTCAAGCACAAAAAAATTACCAAGGGTCAGAAACCAGTCAGCTACAGCATTGTCTGTTTTAAAGACATGAAGTCCTTTAAACTTCGCATTCAATACTTTCTCTTCATGTGGAAATGAAATGGTTAGGGCAAATTTTTTTGTGTGTTGCAGTGACATGTCAACTTAATTGGATTTAATTCTCAAAAGAAACTGTTAAAAAAAAGTAACTCCTTGTAAAGCCTGGACTATTTCAACAAAGAGAAAGACAAACTGACTTCAACCACACACCAAAATGAACCCAGAAATCACATGCTGGACACATGGGATTAGTCCAAACACATTAACAAACACCAAACAGAAAGAGCCCTCTGAGTTATCAGACCTACTACAACATGCAAGATCAAAATCTAGTACTTTCCACAACATATTATTGAGCTCAAGCTTAAAAGTAGCTAGATAGCTTTGTCTCTATAGCCACAGAGGAATGTTGTTCCAGAAGCTGACTAGTTTAACAGCAAGAATCTTCTGTAATTTTCAAAGTAAATGTCTTAATGTCCAAATTATCCACATTATTATGCCAACACTAACCTTTATCTTACATGCATGTCCTCTTTGCCAAGTTTAGGAGTTGTTTTTAATTCTTAATTCATCCCCTGTAGGAAATGCTTTCCAGTTCTCACAATCCTTCCCTGAATCCATCTCTCAGGGAAACATAGAGGACCAAACCCATATAAATCCTCAAGATATACAAGTCTGAGTTGAAACTACATTACTTAAAACTAGTCTTACCTGGTTCCAGTCCCATGACTTATTTTCAAATTTAAGAAACTGTTATACCTTTAAACCACACCATCTTGGCCCTACATACCATTATCAGCAGCTCTTGTTCTCCAGCTGATACTCACAAAGATGGTTTCTCTCATGATGTACCCAGTGATTTTTATCTTTACTCCACCACAATTACCTGTTTCCAGATTCAGCACTGCAGGAATCCACCAACCCCTCAGAAGTCTTAGCACCTTTCACTGAACTGACATCAATCCAAGTAGTTTCTGTTTCACTAGCATTTCTTCATAGTTGTTACAGCAACACTTTAATAACATTGTAATATTGAATTCCACTCAATAACTTCTATTTCTAGATTTCAGTTGTATCCTTCAATATTCATGTTCTGCTATGACTGCTATGCTATTACCTTATGGCTGTGATATCCAGCCTAATATTTTGCAATTCAAATTATTCCATTTTATACCCCAAGCTCTTGGTATTTGCACAGAAGTGCTTCAGCTTTGCTTGCACTTCAGCTAATAGAACCTTAACTGCACTGAAAGCTGACATAGTCATAACCAGTCATTACATACTTGACTACTATTCTCAGAAATACTTATTGCACTTAACTTTTATTCTAATAATTGTCTATTGTTCTGTACAGTTACATCATTTTATCTGCTATGCTATGCTTGGTTTCCTATCTCTTTTCATGTATACTTTAAAGAAAAAAAAAAATAGGCATTATGCAAATCTATCACATTTCTCAATTTCAAGTTCTTCTTCAAAAACAGCATAAATTCTCAATGCCAGCAAGCCATTTCTCTGGAGATTGCAGTTAGATCTCATCTTTTAAAACACTTCTCTTCCAGTAAATGCATTTTAAATGGTCAAAATTTTCAAATCCTCTCTGTAGGAAAAGGTCTCGAGCGATCATCTCTGTTATCCTGCTACCTCTTTGTTCCAAGGCCTGGGAGGGCTCTGTTCAATGCCAAGTAAGCCTGCATACAGCCATGCAGCTTCTCCAGCCCCATGGCACTCTTCTAAAAGAAACCTTCAATATCTCTGTAGAGCCACAAATATACACCTGCAATTACCCTCCATTAGCCAAATTTCTTTTCAGCCTTGTTTTTTAGAGCCTCAAGCTTCTACTGGGGTATTGAACAGATAGGTTATGTTGATTTCCTAGTGGATTTACCATTTTGTCCAGCACATATGTAAACTTGGAATTTTGCATAAGCCTATCTCTACATTCCACTGCTATGTCAAAGTCTTATGTGACCTCCAGCTTTTGGTCTCTCCATGACAAAGCAATAAAATAAACAAAATAGCTTAGCAGGCTTGGAAAAGAGGTTCACTGCAAGATAACACTTCTTTCACCTTCCCCCACTCCCAAAATAAAACGGGTTCACCACCATGGGTTACATGAAGCTTCTAGTGACTCATTTTCTAACCATTAGTAACAGGGGTGGGGAATCTCACAGAAAAATACAAGGGTAATTTCTGACTATTCTCTCTTTTACAAAGTTAGTAGTCATACTCCTCTAGATATCAAAACTCCAAGTATCCAACTAGAAACTTAAGGTAGCAAACTTTCAAAGCCCCAGAAGAGGATGTGACACTTGTTCTCTGCTCACAGCAAAGCAGTGCAGTCTTAGCTGACAGAACTTCAGCATGCTACCATATTAAGGAAGCTCTGAATCTCATATGGTGGCTTGTCACTTTCCTTAAGCAACAATAAAGAAAGTCATGACAAAACGTGAAAGCTGCAGCCACAAATCAGTATTTCCATCCTCTGCAATTGTAAAATGAAGTCAGAAGCAATTTAGAAAAAGAAACAATAGATATCACTATCCCTGTCACTAAAAGATACTGATAGAAAAACAAGCTCTGTTTTCTAAAACAGAATGTGAAATTTAAAAAACCACATGCAAAATACAAGCAGCAAAGGAAAAGTTGCAGTTTCTCATGGCATAGAACAGAAAAAGGTTAATATAGCAACTCTGTTCTGGATCCTTAAAACAGGTTCCCAAATAGTCCAGGTAACACTTAAAACTCCTTTGTGATTAAACTCTTTACAAGAGGCTGGGCTTTGAGTTCAGAAAATTATGATGAAACACTCATTCTATTTGGTATGATTATGAAATTATGTACTTCCTTTTGTGATATTTTCTGAAGGTCTTAATGTTTTCGCTGTTAAGTACTAACGTTATTCACAGATACTTGAAGTAAATACAAATATTTTTACTCATTTTACATGCTCTCTCAATCTCAGTAACATAGCTTGTAATAACATTACATGAGTTTTAAAGAAAAACACCATCTTTCCCTTTTCCATTGAGCTGCATATTTTATTCACCATGGAAAAGAGATGGAGTGGTAGCTGGCATACTTTGATTCTTTCTACTACTATATGACGTTAAAAAATGGGAAGAGGGCAGTAAAGTAACAGTTGCACAGGACCATAAAAGTACAAGTTTGCTTTCATCAGCACGTGGCTTTCTCTACAGAGAAGATACAAACTATCAAAACACTACACAAATTCAAAACTGAATATATATTTTGTACCAAATCCAAAGTTTATGGACAGAATTACTTTAGCATTACACCAGATTAAGCCCCATATTTTCACCAGAAAGCTTAATGTATGCAGATACCTTTCTTTAAAAGCTTTGAGCTGGGCTATTAGAAATACTTAGCCTGTTCTCTTAGTTCAGACCATATCACAGAAGCTTAAGACCCTAAACCCCGAGTTGCAAGTGCTTCTTTTGAAGTACTGAAAATGCCAATATCAATTATCTCCATCTATATCATAGCATGTAAGAGCTATCCACCTATTCGCAAACACAACCTCACCAATTATACAGAAAAAAACCAGAAATGCCAGACATCTTCATATTTGAAATGCAACTGGCACCACTTCTGTCATGTACAGCAATACAGAAATGCAGTAACTGCTACAAACACAAGAGGGAACACAGCTTCTACCACATCTGCTGAAAGCACACAACACCAATTCTCCCAGGGCATTTCATGGCCATCAGCTGACTCCTTCAAGGAAGTCTGGCCCTCCTGCAAGCATTAACTTAACCCTATTTCTTGTCTACTCAACCTCCCTTTTCTAGCAGCTATTTAATTTCAGGC
>VYZT01033974.1:0-16869 GCA_013400735.1 Pomatostomus ruficeps | reverse complement strand
CGGATTCCTCTGTTAATCAATAAGTGGATCTGTGCTCCTGGGGGAAGCCCAGATGTGTAAAACAGTGGAAATTTCCGGTTTGGAGATTTTTCCTCATCCTTCGGAGCTGCAGCAGGACCTGGTGTAATTTACACCTCGGAGCAGGTTTGGAGTGAAGAGACTCCAGTGAGAACAGCTCCAATATCTGGATTATTGGAGTAGTCTTTAAATTAGAGATTTCTGTAGGAAATCAGAGCCTCTGGTTGGCAGGGAGAAGAACCCTCATGCTCAAGTTTCCCCAAATAATCTCAGATTCTTCTATTCCTTTTCAGGTTTCTATGTTATCACCGCTTTGCAACTTTGAATGCAACTGAAAAACCTTTTTTTAGTTTAAATTTCAACAAGTGCATCTCATTTAGCGTGGCCTCAGGAAAAAACCGTTCAGCATGATTTCAAAAACCCTTAAACTATATTTTCCTAAAATAGAATGAAAAAACCCAAGTAAATTAAGATTAAAATTAAAATTACAACTAAAATTAAAATTAAAATTAAAGTTATAATTAAACTTACAATTAAAATTAAAATTAAAATTAAAATTAAAATTACAGTTAAAATTATAAATTAAATTAAAGTTAACATTAAAATTAAAATTAAAATTGTCCTTTGCAGACAAATTATTTCAATTTTTTTTGTGGCTCTCTGCTTTTTTAATGCGTATCTGGGTTCTTTATATCCAGTCCCTTGCTGAACTGCAGGAACAAGAGAATGACTTTTATTCTGAAAAATATGAAGATAAAATAACTTATAAAAATAACTGCCGTAGACAATCCGAGCTTCTCATTCTGAACAAATCCAGGAGATTTCATGTAATGAAATCCTTTTAATAAAATTCCCAGTGACGCCTCAAGGGAAAGGTCCTTTCAGCAGAGAGGAGCGGGAGCTGACCACGGGAACTTCCTCTGCTCTGGTGTCTCGGGCACTTGGGGATGTTGGAAGCAATTAATTGTTGTTGGTTAATTTAATCAAATGCGCTGCTCTTAACTGATCCCCAGGGCCACGTAAATCATTTCAGGATGTGAACAGCCGAGCTGAGCCTTCTCCACTCTGAATAAAATCCTCGCCTGGAAACAACACGATTGTTTGATAAACGCTTGGTGTTCCGAGCTGGGTAAAAACCCAAGTGGGACAACGCTGCTTGAACGCGAAAAAAGCTCAGTGAAACAAAGGAAAACGAAACTGCAACCGGGAGAAAAACCAGACCAAAACCCAGCTTATTTCTGGGGACACAGACCAAAATTATTCACTTTATCTTCGTTATGTGATAGGGTTTGCACAGGAACCTTGTGTAACCGTTTCATTCCTAAGTTTTAGGATGAGAGACCTTGGAGTTGAGTTTAGGGTTGGGTTTAGGGTTGGGTTTAGGGTAGAGTTTGGGGCTGAGTTTGGGGTTGAGTTTAGCATTGAGTTTGGGGCTGAGTTTAGGGCTGAGTTTAGGGTAGGGTTTAGGGTTGAGTTTAGGGTTGAGTTTAGGGTTAAGCTGAGGGAGCTGGGCAGGGGCTGGAGAATCCTGAGGGAGCTGGGAACGGGGCTCAGCCTGGAGCAAAGGAGGCTCAGGGAGCTGGGCAGGGGCTGGAGAATCCTGAGGGAGCTGGGAACGGGGCTCAGCCTGGAGCAGAGGAGGCTCCGGGGGCCCTTCTGGCTCTGCACAACTCCCTGACAGGAGGGGCAGCCGGGGGGGTCGGGCTCTGCTCCCAAGGACAGGGACAGGAGCACAGGGAACGGCCTCAGGCTGGGCCAGGGGAGGCTCAGGGGGGATCCAGCAGGAATTGCCCCATGGAAAGGGCGCTCAGGGCTTGGCAGGGGCTGCCCGGGAAGATTTGGGGTCCCCATCCCTGGAGGTGTCACCTGGAGGTGGCACTCAGAGCTCTGGGCTGGGGACACGGTGGGCATCGGGCACAGCTGGGACTCAGTGGGCTGGGAGGGCTTTTCCAACCTCAAGAATCCTGGAATTCTATAACAAGAACATTTAATCTGCTCATTTAGCAATTCAGGTATATTTGAACAATTCTTTTTTTCTACAAATTCAGCATTAGTTGCCATTGCCCTGTTCCGTAAGATAAAGAAAAGATTTGATTTGATATCACATTCCACTCCTGTGGCTTTATCCCAGCAGGTTGCAGATTCATCCCCTTCCCCGTCACCTTCCCCTTCAGGAATTAAACCTGCCTGACAGTACTAAATAGTTCCATAAAATCTCCTCTCTCTAGTGCATATAATTATTTAATTGAATTAATGAAATATCGTGTGCTGGTCATCTACATAAACATAAACACAAACCTTTTTGACTTGTGAGCATCCCATAAATAGACACAGGCAATAAAAAACCCAGAAATTCTTCCATTTCTGAACAAAAAAAATCTTCCATTTGTTTAATTTTTTTCCCAGTTACATCATTTGGACCAATACTAGAGAAATATTAATTCAAACTTAATAATGGAAGTTACCTTTTCCCTCCACAAACCTCCCTTAAGTGTTTCAGATCCCGTGAAAATGCACGTTTTCAAAATCAAAGGAAATCAAATAATTTAAGAAGCGTGCTGCTGCCTGGAAAAAAAAAAATAAAAATCCTGTAGATGTTTCCTGCAAAGCCTCAGATGAAAAGATAACTCTGGTGACAGCCACGGAGGCTTTCTGAAGGGTGCAAAAGCTTAACAAAAATCTTCATCTGTTTCAATTAAAGCAAAGCATCCTGGCACCCCCAGAAGTGGAGATCTGCTGGAGCTTTGGCTGCCTGGCTGCTCAGACGAGGTAATTCTTTATTAAAAAAGACACGGCTTTGATTAGAGATGCCTCAGACAGGCCCTGCGTTGGGTGTGATGCTGACAGAGGGTTTCCAACGTTACACCTGATGGATTTGCCGGCAGTAAATTCCCCGGGATCGGCCGTGCTTTATTGCAGCTCCGTTTTCCGGGGCGAGCGGCGATCCTGAGATGTGTCATTTGTGCCGTTACAGACCCGCATTTCTGCTGCAGCGAGCGGGGTTGTTTCCTCCCATGATTTGTTTTGACAGCAGAGAAAAGTGTATTTTAGAAGAGTGAGCCTGATCGAAAGGCCTATCCACAAAGTGCCTCCTTTACTTATTTATTTGCAGCTTTTAAAATTTATTTATTAAATTTATTGCTTGACATCCGTATTTAGATGAGTCCTGCCACTGAGCCACACAAGAGTTGTTATTGATTATGGAAATCTGATCCAGAAGGGACAAGAAATTGGCACTGTGAACATTTTGAGTACCCCCAGGATGTTCCAATGGCCCCAGTCCGAGTCAGTGCTTGAGTTTCCACCAAGAAATCGATGAATTGAATTGAATAATAAAGGATTGGATAACTTGAATGGAGGAGAATTCAATTGTGGAAGCAGTCTCATTGTTTTGATCATCATTTTAATTCATGTTATTTTTTTCCCCTTTTTTTAACACAGAATCCTCTCACACCTCAAAAATTCCAAAGAGAATTTGCTGAAGGGAATACTTGAAGATGGTATTTCAGAAATAAAATGTGATTCCTCTGTCTGAACAACTGGAAATTGGAGTTTCTGGTAATTCTGTGAATCCTTCCGGCCCTGCAGCAGTGAGCAGAAATCTTCACAATAAAGAGGATTTTTGGTACAAGGATAATTGGTCTGGGGTGCTCCAATGCAATCCAAACCATCAGAAGGCTGGGGCTGCTCCTGGTACCCAGAATCTGGGTTTATTTCACATTTTCTGTTGCAACTCAGCAGCAGAAAAAGCTCTGAGTGCCCTCTGGGTCAGGTTTAGTGACGTGTCCAGACTCACCAGGATTTCTGTAAAACTCTGTTATATGTGCAGATCACGGAAATTTGGGGATTGAACCTCTGGTTGTTTGCAGAGAAGGAAAAATGTTCCTCTGTGAGATCTGCTCCATGAAAAATCACAGGAGAAATAACGTAATTCCTATGGCTTCAAGGTTTTTTATCCTATTTTCAACAGGACTGGCTGAGGAGGAAGGAAGAAATTGAAAAGGGTTGGAATGAGATGGTCCTTAAATTCCTGTCCATCCCAAACCACTCAGGATTCCACGATTCCCTAAAATTTCAAGTCTCTCCGGTCACTCCGGAGAGTTCAACATTCCCAAACCTCTTTCCCTGGCAGAGCTGAGTGTCTTTGCCCTGAAGTCACCGTGTCCCCGTGGGATTTCAGCGGCTCCTCAGCGCGGCTTTCACTCGTGCTCTCACTCAGATTTGAGTGGTGCCACGAAGATGATATTTTATCGGGATGTTCTTTTCATTTCATCCCTTTCGGTGCCAGCTTGACCTGAATTAGCAGATTAATAAATCATGTTAATCAGCCATGATAAAGTGAAGCAGCCAGGCACTCCCCAGGCTGGAGGGAGCTGCAAACAGAGGATTGGTGGCAGTTCTCAGGTCAGGTATTCTCACTCAGCGACCTCTCTCCTGTTTTGGAGTCCATTTTCCCAAGCTGGAAAATTGATATGAAATTTAACAAGATTCTGAAACAATTGTCACTGTTTTCATCAAGTTCAGTGGAAATTAAAAGTCATTTTAGAGCCAGTTGCTGCAACATCCTAATGATTCTATGAACTGGTGGGATAATGAATCGTGGAATTGTAGAACATCCAGAGTGGGAAGGGACCCACAGCCAAATAATTTTAAATTTAATAAAATTTTATAGTGGCTTTCTGCCTTCTCAATGCATCTCTTGGTTCTTTATATCCAGCCCCTTACCGAACTGCAAGAACAAGAGAATGACTTTTATTCTGAAATAAATGAAGATAAAATAACTGATACTTGTCTTCTCATTCTGAACAAATCCTTCCCTGAAATCCAGGAGATTTCCTTTAATGAAATGCATGATGACACCTCAAGGGAAAGGTCCTTTCGGCAGAGAAGAGCGGGAACTGACCACGGGAACTTCCTCTGTTCTGGTATCTCGGGCACTTTAAGCTGTTAGAAGCAATTAATTAATGGTTGTTGGTTAATTTATTCAAATACTCTGCTCTGAACAGTTCCCTGGGATCCTGGAGTCCAAGCCCTGGGTGTAATTTTGGGTGCTGCAGCATCAGGGGGTGTCTGAAGGAGGGACACGAGGCTGGGGAAGGGTTTGGGGGTTTTGTGAGGAGAGATGAGGAGCAAAACCAGAGCTGGTGTTTCTGGCCCTTGGCTCAGGTCAAACTGAGCCACAGCCCCGAAACAACACCAGGGCTGGGAATTAAACCTCCCAATATCTGCAGCTCTCCTTCCTCCCACCAGGAAATCTCAGTTTAGGAATATTTTTCAGTGGCATTCTGTGCCTGATTCCTTGCTGTGGTTTTAGTCGTGGGGAGGGGGCCATAAAATGGATCCTGTGAGAAACTTCTGGAATTCTTCACCATTTCCAGCATTTCCCAATCTCTGATGGCTCTGAAGATAATAGCCATGCCACTAAGCAAGTCTAAACCAATTAAAAAAGTTAATTATGCCTCTGTGATGACACATTTTAAAAAAAATCAAAATAAATAAATAACTACCATAAATACACTTAAATAAATAAATATAAATAAATACACCAAAATCCAACCACGACATTCCTGTCACAAAAAGTCCGCTCATTAACTGCTCGTTTCCATCAGATAATTTCACTCCTTTGTGAGATGGAAATTTTCTGAGAAGAAAAAAATCGAGATTTTTTATGAAGCCCCAAAGGTATTCTGAAAGCAGAAAATGCAAGTCACTCTTTCTGAGTTTCACTGGATGGTTTTTTCCCCCTGAGATGCACAAGGACAATTTGATTTTTCGGTGGCCGGGCCAGGTTTGGCGCAGCTGTAACGAGCCTTGCGACGAGATCCCTCGTGATTTATCATGATTTGGATTCATCTGGGCTCTCCAAGCGGTGCCAAAGTTCTGCAGAGCTCCCCACGAGGCTGATTGCTGCCCTGGAGGGAAGCTGCAGGGAGCCTGGCCAGATCCGTGTAGCTGAAATCTTTGCCGAGGTTTCATCCTGCCTGGAAAGCTGTTTCACCTCTCCTCGCATTAGCATATGAAAAATTCCGGCTAATTTCGTTTGGCCTTTCAAAAATCCATTTCCCTCAGACAGCAGCATTGCCAATTAATGCTGTGTGGATGCATCTGCGAAAGAAAGGAAAAATAATACCTGCGAAACCAATATAAGTTAAAATCATTGAGGCATAAAATCATAAAGGTTGGAAAGACCTCAGGGATCACCAAATCCAACCTTTGACCAAATCCCGCTGTGCTCACACATCACAGAGTGACACAACTGCTCATTTGAAATGAAATATTAAAATATTGCTTTCAAAAGTGAGTCCACATCCTGAATTCTGCTTTGGAGAGCTGCAGCATGAAGTCAGAATCAAAAATATTCGTTAACCAGAGCGCTGCCAATTTACAGGAAAGTTATGTGGAGCAGAGCTGGGATCTTTGGTGCCACATCTTCATGGAAAAAATACCTTATATGGGGGAAACTTCTCTTTTTTGTTGAGTAAAAATGTGTTTTTCACTGTCCTTTTTGAGTGTGGGAAAGAGGTTAGATCTGGGTAGGAGTTTAGGAGGGATAAATTGGATTTACATGAGTTTGCCATCAGCTGCCTCTGCTTTCTCTTGTGGGCAGAATGTGGAGTAAAGAGCGTGTCTGAGCTCTGGGCTGGGGTTTACACATTGGTTGGAAAGACCTCAGGGATCACCAAATCCAACCTTTGACCACATCCTGCTGTGCTCACACATCACAGAGTGACACAACTGCTCATTTGAAATGAAATATTAAAATATTGGTTTTAATAGTGAGCCCTCTTCCCGAGTTCTGCTTTGGAAAGCTGCAGTGTAAAGTCAGAATCACAAATGTTCATTAACCAGAGCGCTGCCAATTTGCAGGAAAGTTATGTGGAGCAGAGCTGGGATCTTTGGTGCCACATCTTCACGGAAAAAATACCTTATAAGGGGGAAATTTCTCTTTTTTGTTCTCCCTACCAAACTACCCCCAGGAAAAAGCTGGGCCAATAGAAAACAGGAAGAGAAGCACAGAAATTCTCCGGAGTGCAAATGGAAAGACAAGGGAGACCCTGGCTGATGGTTTTACTCTAAATTCTCCTGATCTTTGAGGTTCCTGCCAAACCAAACCCTTCTACGATTCTGGGATTTTGTGATTCTGCTTGCGGTGCCTCTGGAAAATTCTCTCGCAGGCTCCTCAGGGTGGCACAGCAAGAGGAGCAGGGCCGGGAAAGGAGGGACCCGAGAGCTGCCACCAGCTCGGCATTTATCCCTGCCCAGCCCTGGGCAGACGAGCTGTCTCGCACAACATTTGGAGGAAATCTGGGACATTTTGGCACCCTGCACATCGAGGGACAGGCTCTGAGCCTCTTTTCAAAATCCTGGGAGCTCCAGCCTCTAATTCCGGCCAATTTGTGCGTGGTGAGCAGGGGACCGGGAAAAGCGCCGCAGCTTTAAAGCCTGGGAAGAATTCACTGAGACAGAGAGCAGCAGAGCTCTCACAGAAATTGGTGAAATGTTAAAAAAATTAATCAGAAATCTTTTCAGTGACAATTTTGAGGAAAGAAAAAACATTAATAGGCCAAAACACAGGGAAAGACAAACCGTGCAGAGCTGCACACGAGACGGATTCAGCGAGGAAGGTGGGAGAGGCAGAGCTCTCCCAAATGTGCTGAGAAGCCTTTCTGGCTAAATTGGATTTGGATTTTGTCCCAGGTACAAAACAGCGTTGGCCAGAGCGCTGCAGATGGAGCCCAGCCCGAGCCAAGAGCTCGCTGTATCAACGCTCCCCATTGACTTTGGGGCCGCGGAATGAAACGGCAGCAAAATGTCCAACATATGATTCCTTTTATTGCTCCTGATGCCATCAGTGGCGCTTTCCCTGCGCTGTCACCACGCAGGGATTGTTATTCGCCGCCATCAGCGCTGTTTCCACCTGTCCAACCATGCGTCTCCTTGATTAGTTTGATATTTTAGCCATCAAGTGATCTCTGCTACCTGATTTAATCCATCTAATTCTCTAGTTGCTGCCTCGCTTAGGAAAAAAACGAACCAGCCTGCAAATAGTTGAAGTTTTTAATCACAGTTAAAATTAAAATTAAAATTAAAATACTGATTTCTACAACTGCAGCCACCTACAGTAGATATTACATTAATATGAATTCTTCAATATGACAGAAAACAATTACCAGGGGAGAGATCCAAAATGAAAAACAGCTTGATGTGCAAACACTGAGGGATATGAGCTGTAGCGAAGTACATTTTTGTAAAGACTTCTGGATTCCTCACAACTTTCACAAATTTTTCTCAAAAAACACAAAGCCCTTTCAGTCAGGGTGATCCCAGGAGGCAGAGCTAGCAGGTAATTATTTCTGATAACTTTTCCTTCCCACCCTCGAGCGCTTCTGTGTGTACACTGAATATATTTAACACCTCGTTATTCAGCAGCCGTTTATCTCACCCGTAATTAGAAATGAGCGAGAAACGCTGAACGTCTTACAGGAACTTCTCAAAAAACACACACAAGCTGCTGTGTGATCCTCAACCCCAGCTGGAAAAAACAAATCAGTAGAACTAGAACACATCACAGGCGAGTGAAATCAAATCCTGACTGACAAGTTCTGTGTCTGTTCGAGCAGATGCAATTTCGGAATTACTGATGTATTAAGTTTTCATCCACCTTGGAAAAAACCCAAAACTCTGTGTGCTGGAAGTGCTGACAAACCCCTTCCCGAGGTGTTGCCATGGGATGCTGATATAATTAGGTCCCAGAGTGAGGTTGGTGGTGCAGCCTGTCAGGAATTCTGCCGTGATTTATGGTTTGCTACGGGTGGGACAAGCAGGAGAGGAGCCATCCCCCACTGAACTTTGCAAGGGAAACGTTGTCACCAGGTTTTACAGATTTTCAGAGGTATTTAGGTACCTCCAAGTGATGCCCTCAGATTCAGCTTTTCTATTTCCCAGCCCCTGCCCTGCTTTAGTGTGGAACTCTCCCACTCCCCACGCGCTGGGAGCTCCTGTTCTCCCATCCTGCTCAGACACAACAAATCCTCTCCAGGCTGCACTCAAGGACACCTCGTTGGCCCAGGCCCCCAAAGATGGAAATGGAGCCTCTAAAAGGGGGGACAGACTTGGGCTCAATTCCATCATCCCCTGCAATTGGCACTGGAGAATGAACCCTGAGCTGGGAATGGATCCAAACTGATCCAAGTGCAGCAAACTCGTGCCCCGGGCTCCAGCTTGGGTGTGGCCTCTCCCGGAGAGGCTCTGAGTGCCCGAGGTGTCCCTATTGAAGGCCCTGCAATAAATCCCCAGTTTATTCTCTCAATCCTGGCTGCCCTCTGCTCCAGGGAGCCTCTGCTCAGGCATCACACGTACGAACAGTTCTCTGCTACGATCCTGAAGGATGCAGGGAACTGGGTACCCCTTTTTTCAGCAAGCATCAAGTATCTGTGAATTAATAACGTCAAGAGTGATGCAACATGGAAACAGCATGGAATTAAAAAGCTTTTGTCCATCTGAGGAGAGGCTGAGGTCAGACCTCACTGGGGGCAGCACAGGGACAGCTCCGGTCTCTGCTCCCTGGGACAGGGACAGCACCCAGGGAAGGGCTGGAGCTGGGCCAGGGCAGGGTCAAGCTGGAGATCAGGAAAGGTTCTTCCCGCAGAGGGTGCTGGGCACTGCCCAGGCTCCCCAGGGAATGGTCCCGGCCCCGAGGCTGCCAGAGCTCCAGGAGTGTTTGGACAGCGCTGCCAGGGGTGCCCAGGGTGGGATTTTGGGATGTCCTGAGCAGGAACAGGGCTTGGATTCCACAATCCCTGTGGGTCCCTCCCAGCTCAGGATATTCCGTGATTCCATGATTTAATTTCCAGTTGAAATGAGTAGTAACCAAACCAGTAAAAGGATAAATAAATGGAGCTGGAAAGTGTCCACTGAGCTCAGACTCTGCAGCTCTGCACGGCCTCGTTGGGCACCAAACAAGATTTATGGCGTGTCATGAAAAGAGAGCGCTAATCGTGAATAACTGCGAGCAAGGGGCTCTCAAGAAAGACAACAATGTTGTTTAAATACCTTATTATATTAGCTTGTCTGCCAGGAGGGAAAAAAGCCAGAAAATAATGTAAAAATAACTTCAGGCAACCTTTGCTGGAGTTCTTGTTCCTCCTCCTCCTCCTTCGTGCTACAGCTTTTTTTCTCACACTAAACCCTGAAATGTGTTCTCACCTGCGGATTCAGGTCCCACCACGCATCAGTAAATCACATTTCTTTAGGTTTTACATTTCTACACACATGTATGTAACCTGATACAGCATTTAAATCAGTGAGAGAAGAAAAAACACCAATTAAAATTTATTTTATTTTAAAAAAATATTAAAAACCAGGCTATACATTGTTGATTCCACGGTGAAATTCAGCCTGTGGAAAAAGCTGCCTCCTGAGCTGAGAGTTAAAGAGCAGGTGACAGCCAGACAGGCAGTGACAGACAGATGTGACAGATGTGACATATCGGAGAAAGAGTCCCTAATAACCCTCCTAATAAATGTGATTCCACTCAGCACAGCCCAGGGATGAGGGGCCCAGTGACAGCTCCCACTTTGATGGCATTTGTGCGAAGGAAAGAGGCATTTTATATAAAAAAAAAGAAAATAAGATCCTTTCTCCATTATCTTTTCTTTCACAGAAAATTGAAGTTATTATTATTCCATCTCTTCTCAAAGTGCAATGTACCAAACCTTGCTGCTTTTTGGGTAAACCACGGGATAGAGCTGATTTTTGGGATAAAACAGCAATTCCAGGCACGTGGAGGCACAGATCAAACTCGGCTCCAGATTCCCACTTCAGACACTTTTGTTTGGCCCAGTTAGAGCCACACGAGCTTTATTTGGGTTTTTCATCAAAATGGACTCCCTGGGCTTTTGGTGACATAATTCTGCCTCTTCTGATAAAAGTTTTTGCCCAATGAGCTTTTGTAATATCAACAGAGCAGGAGCTCCCAGCCCGTGGGGAGCGGGAGAGTTCCACACTAAAGCAGGGCAGGGGCTGGGAAATAGAAAAACTGAATTGTAAGGTTTTGGATTGCATCATGATGTCAATCCAGAATAATCAGTTTGAACAGTCTGAGGAGCTGCGCTGGCTTAGCCTGACAAAGAGAAAGCTCATCACTCTCTAGGTCACTCTCAGGCTCCCAAAGACCCACTTGATTGCACCAGATTTGTGTAATTTGTCATTTTTCATCAAAATTTTCATGGGAACCTTCCCAAACCTGTAACAGCCCAGCTACGTGGAAGTTACATGCACAGCTAAAAGGCAGAAGACGTATTTTCTAAAATAAATCAAGGTAAAACCATCCAGGTATAAAATGTCTGTAATTCTTACATCAGGGAACATGTTTCTGGTCATGTTTCAACAGCTGAGATTCCAAATTTTGGATTTCACACCCTCATTTCCCAGGCTCTAATGTGAGTCCTGCCCTGGCTTTAGGGTGAGTCCTTCATGTGAGTGAGGGAAAATGAAGTTTAATATCAGCCTTGTAAAAACACCCGATTTCGAGCCATTAAACTGAACTTCTGACATTAATTTTTTATCCAAAAGATTTAAATGGTTCTCTTTTCTTTTTCCAGGCTAAAATACGATTTTGTGTGGTTTGAGGGGGAACAAAGAGAAGCGAGGACGTGCCAGGCCCGGCGGGATTTACGGGGCAGGGCTGGGCTAAGCTGTCTCCTCAGGATGAAATGCGCAGATCCGGCTGCAATTCCTCTCTGCGGCTGCAGATACCAGAGCTCGTTTCCCTCTCTCGTCTCCCACGGAATGGCCATTCTTCACCTGCTCCAAAGGCCAGCCCAGCCGTAACACCACATTCTGGGAACAGGCCGGCTGGAGGATTCTGAGTTACTGCTTCTCGATGTGGCGTAAATCCGAAAAGCCTGAAGTGTTCATGTCCGTGCTTGAAGAAAGTCTTGTGCAGCTCCTGGGAGGAACTGAGAGCTGTTTAAGAACTCTTGTGGTGTTACAGTGATGCCTGAGAGAGGGAGGCTCCCCAGAGCAGAGGGCAGCCAGGATTCAGAGAATAAAATGGGGATTTATTGCAGGGCCTTCAATAGGGACACCTCGGGCACTCAGAGCCTCGCCGGGAGAGGCCACAGCCAAGCTGGAGCCCGGGGCACGAGTTTGCTGCACTTGGATCAGTTTGGATCCATTCCCAGCTCAGGGTTCATTCTCCAGTGCCAATTGCAGGGGATGATGGAATTGAGCCCAAGTCTGTCCCCCCTTTGAGAGGCTCTGTTTCCATCTTTGGGGGCCTGGGCCAACGAGGTGTCCTTGAGTGCAGCCTGGAGAGGATTTGTTGTGTCTGAGCAGGATGGGAGAACAGGAGCTCCCAGCCCCTGGGGAGTGGGAGAGTTCCACACTAAAGCAGGGCAGGGATGGGAAATAGAAAAGCTCAATCTGAAGGGATCAACAGGATGTGGGTGACACAGGGCCAGGCCCTGACAGCCAGAGTGCCCTCCTGGCTCTGGTCCGGCAGAACCCACGGAACCCATCCTGGGGCACCAGGGCAGGCTGGGAGAGCACTGTGGGTTTGGGACCTGCTGGAGCTGCCCGAGGTGACAAACGCTGTTTGTTCCCTTCCCAGGCGTTGGTTCCCTGTTCCCATCCAAGGTGACGCTGTGACACAGGATGGGGGATTGGGGCACCCGGGGGTGCAGAGTTATTTCCTGTCTGGGTGATGGGAGATGAGGATTTGTCACCGGGCAATGAACGGCTTTGCACAGCACCACCCTGCAAAGTCCCTGACCCCTCCTCTTTAATCACCACAAACTCTGGCATCAACATTTCCCCCATCCCACTCCACTTCTATTTCAGTGCAATTTTCACTCCATGTTTCACCTTCCACGTTAAACCAGAACTTCTCTCTCAGCAGTTCCAGCTCAGAAACAGCTTTGGCACCGTTTGCTTTGTGTCTTTCTGGGGCTGAGGGGAGAGGAAAAGCAACGAGACAGAAGCCGCGGTGTCATAATATTGATTTTCAAAGCCTGGCAAATGAACCTCGTGTTTGGGAACACGATGGAGGATTCAGAGGACAGCTCACATATATTTATTGTTCAACAAATCCACGTCCTTTTACTCACACAATTCTGCTCAATCTGCTCCAAATACTGAAGATCCAAGGACTAAAATGACCTGAGGTTCACAATAATTATATTGCTCCTCCGTTAATTTCTGCTCTAGGATGAAAATGCAAAACAATTTAAACATTTTCAGGTGAGTTCACCACCAAGAAGATGTAAACATCACACCTTGGTACATCAGGATTTATATTAAAATTACTTTTATCGTGAAAAAGCTACCAATGGCCTACATATTTCAGAATACAGAATTAGAAGGGAGAAATGTTGAAACAAAAAAACCCAAACAAACAAACAAACAAAAAAACAAAACAAAACAAAACAAAAAAACCTCAATAGATTAACAATATCTCAATAATAATAATAATAATAATAATAATAATAATAAATAATAATAATTATAATAATAAAACAGCACTCAAGAGACAGACTAAGACATAAAAAAATGATGCAACACCAGGCAATATTTCTGCAATACCAGAAACCCAAGTGGGTCTGTGTCAAGCTGAGAGATTTTTCTAGTGAAATACAAAATACCGTGGTTCCTAGAAATATGAAAAAAAAAAAAAATTTCAAAAGTGTCTTCATGAATGGATGTTAAGCTGAGACACGACCTCGAATTGGAGTTTCTTTGGGAGAAAGGTGACTTGAAGAGCTGCTTTAGCACTCAGACAGCCTGGTGGCCACAGCGAGTCACCCAACTGCTTCCCTGGTTCCAGGAGGTGTCACAAAGTGCCTGAACCACAACAGAAAAGAAAGTGGTTGTTGCTGCAGAAAGGGGATCTTTATGGAAAAATAAAGACCTTTATGGAAAAATAAAAAGGAGCCAGGAGATAATTTGGAAATATTTCTGCTCCTTTGTTTCACAGCCCAGCCAGGAAAGCGAGGAGAGCACAGCAACATGAGCTGCTGAACTCGATAACTGAAATATCCCTACCCCTGCTGAGTTAATAACACTAATTCCTGCAACTTGACTTGATTAAACTCGTGTTCCAGCAGCCCTGGCTCTTTCAGGCCCGCTGATACAATATTTGTTCCTGAGCTGTTCTTTGCTAGCTTGACCTTTTCAAAGCAGGAACATTTTGGCTCTGTTTTCATTTACAGGGTGGCTGCAGCACCGTGTGATATTTCAATTGAATATGACAGCTTTACTATGTCTCCTTCTGTCTAGGAGCAGAGTTTATGGACACAGCACTAATAAAAATTGTATAATAAAACAAAAACACAACTGGGCAGCTTTGGCAGTGAGATGCAGTAAATTGCTTAAGAAAGAGACTCTCAAAGACAAAACTGAACAGATTAAGGAATTCTGTGTTATGTATTTCTGGTGCTGTTATATTAATATCTTTTATTATCTCATACATATTCATAGCTGGAGTATCTTGAAGCACTTGCTGTTGCCACAAGTTGCAGTCTATTGTAAAAATCGTGTGGAATCCAAATCAAATCATAGCTGTGAGTTTCAGCAGCTGAGCCAAAGGACAAATCTCTAAATGGGACATTCAGAGAGAGAATTTTTTGTCTTTTATTCCAGGAACAGAATGATGGACTCACAGAACAGCCTGGGCTGGCAAGGACCCAGCAGTTCCTTTGGTTCCGACCCCTTTTCCATGACAGGGACACCTCCCACTGTCCCAGGCTGCTCCCAGCCCCAATGTCCAGCCTGGCCTTGGGCACTGCCAGGGATCCAGGGGCAGCCACAGCTTCTCTGGGCACCCTGTGCCAGGGCCTCCCACCCTCCCAGGGAACAATTCCTGCCCAATATCCCATCCAACGCTGCCCTCTGGCACTGGGAAGCCATTCCCTGGGTCCTGTCCCTCCAGCCCTTGGGAATTGTCCCTCTCCATGGTTCCTGCAGCTCCTTCAGGTACTGGAGAGTCACCCTGAGGTCACCCCAGAGCTTCTCCTCTTCAGGTCAACAATCCCAGCTCTCCCAGCCTTTCCTCCCAGCAGAGCTGCTCCAGCCCTCTGCTCATCCTGGGGCTCCTCTGGGCTCTCTCCAGCAGCTCCAGGCGCTCCCTGTGCTGGGATCCTGGGGCAGCTCTGCAGGGGGGTCTCTCCTGATCCCTCCCCTGGAGCAGGGGCTGCAGGGCAGGAGAATTCTTTGCTACCAGGACAGATCTCCAGCAGAAAGAACCGAGCTGGCCCAAGAGCTCCTCGAGGGGATTTATCATCTGTGGGATGGAGGGGATTCCTGAGGTTGCAGGATGGGGATCTGAGCACTGAAGTTACAAAAAGAAACCCTGAAGTGCCACTTTTGGAAAGATTGGCTTAATCCGAGCCGCTCATTTCACTGGTAATAAACAAGGACAAAAATTACCCCCTAAGACTCCTCAAGCACTGAAATATCCCTGCTCTCTGATTCTTTTTATCTCCCTAAACCCTTTACTCTGCTTTGTCCATCGAGGAGAACAACTGATTGAAGAAAGGGAATTTCTGAATTCCCAAAGAGTTCTATAATGGATATTTTTCCACTCCAGGTACGTGGTTTTCTCGGAATTCTCCCTAATTCTGACCAGGTTCACACAGGCAGAGGGAATTTTCTTCATCCTCACAGCCACAGAGACGATACCTTCAAATTATTTAATTATTGCTGGGAGGTTCACTTCGGTTACAGGAACAATCACAAATAATCGATCAGCTGTTTGTGCGGATTAATATCTGGATGACACCTACAGGAAGAAACTTCAGGTCTCAGGAAATTAATAAATAGGATGTTATTCTTGAAATTTTTAAACAATTTTCCAAGGGAATCACTCCGAAGGAAAGGGAAAAGTGTAGTTAAAAGTTTATAATGCCAATTTTAATGATATGTGAAGTGGTGAAAACTCCACAGTAGATCTCTATATTTATATCTCTACATTAAAATAAAAAAAATATATAAAATATATATTATAGAGATATAAATCTCTGCATTTATAGAAAAAATGCATAGTATTGATCTGATTTATATTTATAAGATAATTGACAGTGAAATGATTTCAGAATTAGGTGGCGATAACCTGGAGCTGTTAATTGTTAGCGAGTGACTTTTTATCAGAGAACAGAGACTAAAGAATGGCTGAGAACAAAGAACAGCAGCTCGTCAGTTTATTCTGTTTCTATTTTCTGTTTTACGTGTTTCTCTATGAAAAGCTCGATGGCAACAGGCAGCGCAAGATTAAATGAAATTTTGAACTGAGCCGTGTTTGATGAGATTCGTAATCTTAAAAATGGGAAATTTTCAGCTCAGCCATTGCGGCACCAATTCCATAATGACACATTGCAGGAAATATTTCGTGTTTTCCCCAATCTAAACTTCTTCCCTTCAGATGTTTCTTTTAAATCCATTCATATTTATCCTATGGGCTGCCCATTATCTTTCACCAAATATACGAAACAGGAGAAAATTACTTGAAGAAAAAGGTGTTTTCACTGAATTTTAATTAAATCGGGAATAGCTGAATCATTTTTGTTCTCGTTGCTAAGGCGACCATCAATCTTTTGGTTGATAGTGGGTTATTTTATAGAATTTTCTTATATTTTCCTACTTGAAGCTGCCCCAAACTTTGATCAGCCGCATTCTGCAGGACAAGTGTGCTTTGGGAATGGAGGGAGGGACTTAGGGAATGTCTGAGAAACAACCACGTGCTCCTGGGGATCCCAGGATGTGACACCCTGGGCCGAAACTGTTTGCAGTGTCAGGAAAAGGAATATCCGAAAAGGAGATGCAGAATGAAAAGAAAATTAAAAACAAAAACAAAAA
>VYZT01033972.1:0-43355 GCA_013400735.1 Pomatostomus ruficeps | reverse complement strand
TGAGTGGGTAAGAGTGGATGGACCTGTCAGGATCAGGATTGTTTGATTCCAAAATTCTGATGGCGTGTTTCACACACCTCTTGCACTTTGCAAATCATTAACACAATTAATTGTATGATGCCACAAAAAAAATCTATTTTGATGAATTAAAACCTGAAAAATACAATTTGGAAAAAAATCAGGCTTTTATCTTAGCAATTTATTATTTATTATTGGTCACATTGACTAAATATTGGTGGAGATGCTCTCAGTCTAAACCAGAAGTAAAAATGGAGTTAAGAGAACAAGGGGACAGGGAAAACCTGTTCTTACAGGCAGCCGGTTCTTTGTGCACTTCCGACATCAAACCATATTTATGGCTGTCTCAGGGATGACAGGTCTTGAGGATGCCATTTTTAATATTGTCAGGCTGTAGGGGCTTTGGGGTGCAGTAGATTGTGCTTTCCTTTCCTTTCATAACCCATTTCAGGAAATATTGTACAGTACACCCAGCACTGGGGCTCGTTGTTCTAATGAAGAGGGTTATTGAGCCATTTGATGAAATGTGACCTTTGTACCCACTGGATGCACAAATTAAAGTAAAAAACAATATGAAAAGGAAATAAGGAATTAATGTCGAATTACGAAGTAGGCACAGGTGTGAAGAACATAAGGCCAAGATGAATTTTGATCAGTGTAACAAGGACTGATTATCTAAAAAAGAATTTAGGAGTAAAAGTACTCATGTGCTCTAAAACTGCCTAAACTGAATTACTGCTTTGTAAGTGGAGAAGTTCCACTGATTGTTTTTAATTTTTTTCCTTATTTAATTTTCCAGAATTGAAGGTATTGGGAGAATTAATTTCACCTGGTTTTGCCATTTTAATACAACTACTTTTATACTTCTCTGTTTATATCTTGGTTTTTAGTCTAATTTTCTGTTTCAATTTTACCCCTCCAAAACAGAAGAAAAAGCTTCTTGAAGAACTTGGGGAGAATAGACTTCCGTATCTGACACCAGCTGATGCTGATTTCCACCAGCTGGTAACGTATTTCTTTTAACTTGTTTTAAACTGAAATGGCTGTTTGCACTGAACAACAAAATCTTCCTTCAAAGAGACACTGGGAAATCTGATATGAAAAAAGGTATCCTGATGGCTGCTAATGCACTTCCAGGTGGTGTGAAATAAGATCTCCTGAATCAGGATATTCACAAATGAGAACTTGCTGAACTTTTTTATCTTCAGGTGTGTGCCCTCGCTACAAGTAATGTGTAACAGTTAATCACGTTTTCTCATGCTTTGTTGAAACAAAATACATGTCACCATTCTTTTAATTTATTTATTTCTGAGTGGTGAAGAGTCCTTTATAGCTCACGTTTGGCAAAATAGGGGGAATATTAACATAGAAGTTTAGATTTTTGGGGCCTTAATTCTACTTTCCAACAATAAGTAATTGTTAAGACTTTGCTTTTGAAACAAACTGTGGAAACTGGAATGCCTCAAATGAAACCAGACAAAAATAAGATCAGTCCCAATAGCCACGTAAGTAGTAAACCAGGCGAGTGTATGGAAAATTAGAATGAATTAATAGAATTTTGTGTATCTATCTTGGATCTTTCTAGATCCAATCAGATCTAGGTTCAGTCAGATCAAACTGGATCATGGTAAGGCAAAAAGCACAAGGAATAACCTGGTTATTGAAGAGCTCCAGTGACCATGCTCTCGTTACATGGCATGGGAGCAGTGACTGCTTTGTGTTGATACATGGCTCAGAGATGTGCCAGTGGAGAAGAGCTGGAAAAATTTATAGGAGTAATACAGACAGATTTTATTATTTCTTTTTTCTTTACACAAAAACCCAAATACGTTCTTTTCAGTCTGAAACTAAGGCTCATGAAGAAATTCTTCCGCCTTTTAACAATCGGGCAGCTGACTTTGCTCCTCCCCAGTCCTGTTCCATTCCCTCCTGTTTGTTCTCTTCTACCGCTGATGCTGCCAAGAGCTGCTTTGCCCAGCATCTTTCTTCTTTTTTCCAGCTTTGTAAATTCACCTTCTCATGGAGCTGCTGTGAAAAGACAAGGCGGAGCCAAGGTTGCCCAAGTGGCATCTCGTTTGCTCAGGGTCAGTAACCCATAAATATGGAAGACAATGGGAACAAGATAAGCAGTAAAATCATACCTCTTCAGGCCTTCATAAAGTTGAGATACATTCTTTTTGCAAATACATAATTACACTTTTTATGTAGTGTATGTGTGCATTCTAGATATTTTTAAGTATATATGATAATCATAAGCATCACAAACACCTTTTGAATTCTGTGCTGGTTATGAAATGTTACTTGAATCACAGCTGTAGAAGTTGCAAGTTCCATGATGCTTAAATGCACTACAGCTGGAGAGGAAAAGAAGGGTGAGAGCTTGAAGACAAAAATTCAGCAAAGTAAAATATCACATACACTTTAGTTTTATAGTCTGTCTTTCCTGGACAGACCTGCCTGACTCCTTGAAGGATCCACCTCTTATAAACCAGTATTCTTTGCACATGTTGGAAAAGTTAGGTAGGATGCAACTAAAAAAACTGCCACATCCTGTCGGGTATGGAAGTGTACGGCCTGAACAGAAGTAAGAAATTCCATCACAAGGAAAACTTCACTGACATCCTCTTTCAATGTGTTTTGCCTGATGAAGGATTTTGGAAATGGGCCCCAAGCCATACGCTGAACCAGTGTAATATTTAAAGCCAGTACAGAAGAAGGGGCTGTAACAAGGTAATTCACAAATATTTGAAGTACAGACTATCATTTCATGATGCACTTGGCACTTTGCTTATCGAGTCCTTATTGCTGATTTCTAACTTTTTTCTGTCACTCGAGTCCATAGGGTGACTCTCTGTGTTGAGTATCACCATCAGAAGTGAAAGCATCAGTGTATTTAAAATCTTGTGTGCAACATTCACAAGAAGATTTGACCATCAAGGGTGCTTTTCTTTCCTGTCCTGTAGTTGCCTGTAATGCTCCCACTTCTTTCAGGGTGAACAGTGAGCTGACCTTTAGTACCGGCTGTCAGAGTTACAACACAGAGTACATGACTGCTGCCCTTCCCCATCCCCCCAAACAACAAGGTGTCCAGCATGAACCCAGCGTTCACCCCGTGTTCTGATCCTCTAATTCTTTCCTTATGGAGGGCACAGCACAGGGCTGGTTGGGGATTTAAAGAAGACCAGGCCGTTTTCATGGGATGTGTCAGAAATGTGTTTCCACTTCCTGATTTCTTTTGAGATACCTTAATAATAAAATAGTGCTTAAGCATGTGATCTTAAAGCACAACCCAAAGGGACCGTGTCTCTGACCTGGCTGGCAACAAAATGTGCAAGGCATTACCTCTGCAGCTCGGGAGGGGAATACAATGTTGTTACCTTTGTAAAATCTGTGTTCTTCCTTTCTAGTGCATGTTTTCAGGCATTTAATTGCTTTACGTCATATTATTATTTCCCTCTTTCTGTTTCTAATAATTGTTTGGAATTTTGTGTGCGTGATTAATGTCAGAAATTCAGTGTATTTATATTTTTGTATAAATGGTTTAAAACTATATAGTATTAGTGACTGTTTAAATATACCATAATAACATATGTAATGTGGTATGATTATGTCCAGTATACAGAATTATTTAAAGAAATACTGGGGTACTGCCGTAGAACTGTTAGTGCTCTTTCTTTCATACAGGACATTTGCGTAAAGAAATAATGAAGTAATAATATTTATATGTCACAACATACAGTATTCTGCCATTCTTAAGTAAGATTGTGAAAGAATATTTATGGTTCCCATCAGCCTGTTACCTACACATCTTACTGCAGCCTATAGCTCTAAGTCTTAAATTTATGGTTCCTGATTTCAGTAGTTGTTGTTTATAAGGATTCTTTTCACTGTGCTGTTCAGAGGCAGGAGATGCTCAGCACTGATAGAAACAAAAGGGGCGCTTCAGGACCTCTAAAGGAATCATTTCAGGCTTTTGACAGGCTCAGGTGAACTTAGTTTAGCCAAGTTGAGATTCACTCCTTTGAATGAAAGCTGGGATCCACTGTTCTGGGGTTGTAGAGGGACCTTCAAACAGACCTGGGACTGTTTCCAAGCTTCAGTGTTTGAAGCTAGGCATGTAAATAAAATTGTCAGAAATTATTATCTGTAGATATTGTTATAGGTTTTTTTTCCTCTCTCTAGGAAGCTTTTTTGGAACCATAAGAATGCAGGAAGAAAAGGAGTTAGCTTCACTGTAAAAAATTTCACAAGGAATGGTGGCGAGCTTTATAGATAAACTAAGATTTATTATGTGTAATCATTATTTTTAAAGGAGGCTTCCTTTTATGTTCCCCTTTTTAGTAGAAACAAATGATCCTATAAAGCCAGCTCTTCAGTGTTGTAGGATAACAGTGCATTATGATGCAAAAGTCTGTTTTCATGCAGTGGAAAATGTGCATACTCACTTACTGCCTGGTTTGTGTTTTTTGAGGGCATGTTCTTTGGATTTTAAAATTAATTTCCTGAAAGGCAGGTTCAAATGAGACTTGGAAGTAGATAGTACCAGTGAAGTGGGGTTGAGTTGTACCAGAAGGAGCTCACAGATGGATTGTAGGTCAGTGTGGTGCTTTGCGACTTTTATTTGTCTTTTTAAAAGCACTTTGAACACAAACTATCAGACGAGTAAAGGTTTTGACAGATCAGTTTTGTGCATCCCTGTGCTCTTGCCCCATTGCCTAATGCCTTCTGATTTCAGTTTACCTCAACATATGTCCCCTCACCACCATCAGTACCTGCCTTTTCTCCAGACCAGTGATTAATTTCTGGACAAAAGGAAATAGGAGTGGTGAGGCCTTGGGAGCTTCACACGTGCTAATTGATACCTGCTACTCTCACATTACAGCCTTTCCCTTACAGGAGGCACCAGTTTGCATCTGTTTCTTTTGTTTATCTATTAATTTTAATGAAATATATCAGAACTCACTCTTTTTAAGAACTTATTCTCCAGCCTTTGTCCAGTTTGCCAAACAGTCTCAGCAGTAGTTAAAGCAGATTTACAGGCAACCAATAAAAGGTGTGATTATGTGATACTCACTTCCTTAGAAAACTAGATTAACAAAATAAAATTATCCAAGCCTTCCTGGAGTGGGAAGCAGCACTGTGCATACAAAGCAAGAAGCTGCTGATTAGCAGTGTTGTACCTTGCTGGAAGCTGTTGCCTCCACACACTGCTGGATTCTGAACTCCAGCTGATACCAGAGCCGGTGTGGTCACAAGAGGATATGAGGAAAAAGGATACTACAGGTAGGGAGCTGGGGAGGGAAATAAGTGTGGACATTTTCTGTTATCAAGAGAGCTTTTATTTAAAACAGGAGAGCTGATTGACAGGCACTGAGGAATGCAAAAATAGAAAGGACCAGAATGTTAGCAGTGCATTTTTTTTAAAATTTATGTTTTGATTTTGTTATTTTTTCCCTGAAAAGTGGTGTTATATAGAACTATTTGAATTTATCATGTGGCCATCTAGATTTCTGTAAATCAGAGTGAAACAGAATGGTCTTTGCCACCATTGCAAAAAGAGGAATCACTTTCTTACTGCTTGATATTCTATTGTTTATATACTTAAAGTTGGTATTATCTACAGATTCATCAGACGAGCTGAGTGTTCTACTGAATTCTTCTAGAGTCTTCCTATTTATTTATTTGGAGATTTGCCCTGCTTATATTCTCTGGCTGTGGGCCACTGGTTTGTAGCCACAGCTTGTGCAATATACTGAAGTGTGAAAATAAAGTAACAAGTACTGGCATCTATTTCTTCATCACATTCTAGACTCATGCTTGTTAACTTGACTGCTTTGCCTTGTCTTGAAATATCTTGACTCCTGTAAAAAGAATAATTATTTTCCTCTTTTTGTTGTTTGGGTTTTTTTCTCTTTTAGTGGAAGACCAAGTATTCTAAGCTGATTTTCAGGAAGTCTGATACGGTACCTGAAGAGCTCCATCAGATGGTACAAGAAAGCTTTCTGACCTTGCGAGAACACAACTGTTTCTTTCAAGATCTTGTAAGGATCAAAGGAAAAGATTTTCTTACTCCAGTGTCTCGTATATTAATTGGAAACCCAGGATGCACTTACAAGTACTTGAACACAAGATTATTTACAGTTCCTTGGCCTACTGAAGGTTATGATATAAAATATTGCAGTCCTCAAATACACGATGCTTGTAAAGCATTAATGAGACTTAATGACTACTTGCATATTGAAGCAGTCAAGGCATTACAAGGACAAAATTCATTTGAGATGAAAGAAATTAAAGATACTACTGTAATAGATAGGGAGCAAAGTTTTGCTACTTCTCTTAGGGAGCAAGGGTCTGTTTCAAAAGATCAAAGCAGTGTTTGTGTACCAGAGGATGACAGAAGTCTAAAGAACAGAACATCTTATAACTTGACTTTATTAAATTATATGGATCCGCTACAAATGCTGTACTTGAAACAAGAGCCTTACTTTGGAATGGGGAACATGGCAGTGAGCTGGCACCACGACGAGAATCTGGTGGAGAGGTCAGCAGTGGCTGTGTACAGTTACAGCTGTGAAGGTGAGTAATGGGACCTGACCAGTCACGAAAATACCTGGAATCCCTGAAGCTCTCCTCTGTTCCCCGTGTGATGTCCACAAGCACACCTGCTTGCTGGTCTAGACCTGTCATGTGCTTCTGAGTGCACTGTGGTACCTTTTCTATTTAAGCCTTATTTTTACTTCCACTAAAACCTGTACAAAATACCGGTGTTTACTGCAGCTGGCTTAGCAGTTGTTCTCTAAGTAGATTTAAAAATTGGTATAATTAACTCCCTGACTAAGAGCCAGGAAATCAAAATCTGTCAAGTACCTTTCTCAGGTTAATGTATGTGCTTGTTTTCTATCCTGTAAAACATTTCATTATAGTTGAGATCACCGTTTTTATGGTGTTATTTATCATATGCAGACTTGCTTTGCTCTATGCTGATTTTACTACTCTTCTTTCTTTGGAAAGATAATTTTCAGTTGGTTTTAGATAAAAGTATTACCGTGTTTATTTAGAGATGGGTGCAGTTTATCGAGGCGTGCTGCAGTGTCAGTGTGTGTTTATGGAGGACTTGCCAGCGTTTCTCTAGTGGCGAAGGGTGGACACTGCATTAGAACAGCTCTGGTCTGACAGGCTTTGCAGGCTCTTGCTTATTTTAAAACCAATTGCATACAGTATTTTGGGGGTGGTGGTGATAAAAGTGCAGTTGAAGTGTCATTAAATATTTCATTTTTAGTTTAAAGTACCTGTCCCATTTTTATCTTTATTTAAGAGCAGACATGAGGATTTTTTGGTTGTTTTGTTCCTAACAATGCTTGAACAAAGGCTTGGATTTTTTTTTTAGTGACTCTTAGTTTTGCAAACATAAGATTAGAATTTAGACACTTGATTTGAATTTGAAAATGTTCTGTTATGTTTCATAATTCACAATGGATTTTTTCTTCTTCCAAAAATCCTGTGATGTTTTCTTTAGAACGTGGGAAGACTTTACGTTGACTTCAGTAGGTTTTGGTTAAAGACTGTGGTATAAAAATAATAGTTTATACTCCCACATGCATTCTCTTATTGGTTTTGTTATTAGTTTTGAAACTCTGTGTCACTTTGTTATTTAATGTACAGCTAGAGTCATATTATTTACATTTTCCTGGATATAAAACATCAACTGGCTTAGCAAACTGAGTAGAAGAGATTTCCTGACTAGTAGAAGTGTAATTTTCTTCATAAACTTCTTTCTGTCCTATTTGTCAATGGTGTCAAGTAGATGTGTTGGGTTTTTTCCATTAGTACTGTAGAGAAATATTTTTTCAGTAGGATTTTAAGTTAAAGAAACCTAAACATGAACTTGAAGTAATAATACTTCAAGTGTATGAGGATTTATTGTAGTATGTTTAAAACCTTTTCACTTTAACATAAAGTTTGGTTATGGAGGGGGAATAAAATAAGTCCCTTTAAGTTCAGAGAGCTATAAATTAACAAAAATGAAAGCTGCTATGTTTATTCAAAACTAGTCAGTTGATTTTGTTTCTTCTATTCAGTAATTTAAATAAGTAAAAATTACAGTGTTTTAAAACCACTGCAAATTCTGTAGAAGATTTGATTGGTGTGGGTAGAAAGAAATATTTTATATATTTGGACTAAAAATTATTTTGATATCTATGTACAATTAATGTTTTTGCCAAACACAAGGTTTTTTTCATAAATATACTTACAATTAAAAGTCTGTATTTTTTGTCTGGAAGATCTGGAAATAGACATGAAAACAAAAAAACCAGGATCTTTCTAGTAAATAAATTGCTTGTTCTATCATTTACATTTTTTAAAAAAAATTAAAAGTCACTTCTTACAATTTTTCTGGTTTTGCATTGCACAGGTTGGGTTCTCGAGCTTTAGAGGGAGTTTCAGCAGTGCAACATGGCCATGGAGCACCATGGAGAAAGGTTCTGCAGTACAGCTCGATGTGCAGGCGGGTCACTCGCACCTCTGTGTTGAGGCTGTGGCTGTCATTGTACATCCCTAAAGCAATGACCTGCTTATTCAGCAATTGCAGGAAACGGGTCCTGTTTATACCTTAGGATATGGTTTTTAACTGAAGTGACGGTAAATGCCGGTGTGCGTTAAAGTTTTGTCCTCAGTGCATCCGAGAGGGTTTGGTTTTAGAGAAATGGATTGTCTTTTTGCACTTCTGGTTTTCTGTTTGCCGCTTTCCAATGCTAGTGGTTATAAGCTCATCAAGGCTTATATTATTATCCTTACCAATTCTGTATCATTTCAATGTTTTGATAGTTCTGCCGTTCATAAAGACTTCCAGTATTTCCTTTATCTCTTACCAGGTCTCCATAACTGTGAAACATGAGGATCTCAACATCTTTTTGAAGAATATTGTTATATTTTTGTAGAATCATGTCTTGACTTCTCTTATTTCCCATAAATAGATTTAGATTTTATACCGATATCTTGTATTAGTACTTACTCCATTAATTCAGTTAGTATTGAGTTAGCATTGAACTCTCAGTGTAGTGTAAAAAGACTATCACAGAACCATTGCAGAATACATAAAAAGAGTAGATGTGGTCAGAATTTTTTGATGGAACTGTTTTTCCTTAGAAGATGTAGTTGAGCTGGATTAGTAATTTTCTGGGAGACAACACTGATTCTGTGGGAAATGCAAACACAAGCACGTTGAGTTTTGTTGGAACGGGCTTGATTCTCTTTTCTGCCAGATCTTGCACGTTTGTTTTGTGAGCCCTCAGTTGCTCAGATCCTCGCTGGTCTCTTGGGTGCTCCAAGCACAGAGGGTCTGGGGCAGCCTTTAGCAGGAGAGAGCTGAGGCTTGCAGAACACCAGGGCTGGAGCTGATCTGCCCTGCTGCAAACACAGAGTGCCCAGGTTGGCAGATCTGAGCAGCAGGAGCCCTTGGAGTTGAGCAGTCCTACTGAGCCGTAGCAGCTCTGCCAGGCTGTTCAGAGAGGCACAGCTCAGGTTATATGGTTTTCTTTTTACTTTCATTTACATTTTTATATCCATATTTGTTTTGTACCTACTGATTGGATTAAACAGCACTAAAACATACTACTGTGATTGAAAAACTTGTTTTCTTGTTCATTTGTTCATTGTTTGATGCCATAATGAAAATTTCATGTTTGAAACTTTGATCAGTATTAATTGGAGTAGAAGCAGTTTTCAATATGCCAGAAAAGAAATTTAGACATCAACATAAAGATATTGGAACAAGCTGATATTCTAATTGGTATCAGTATTTATTTTCTTGTTTCCAGTGTAAAACTGTTTCAAAGCAACTTCAAATGAAGTACATTTCTAACAACAAAATAAGGTAAATGTATTGCTTGATGCTTTTACTTACATTACATTAGGTTGAGAGTAGGTTGTCAAGTGATGAGAATAGGGTCTCATAAAAATTTGAGAGATTTCCTTTTAGTGTGTATGCTACATGAAAGTGCATGAGTGGTAGTCAGGGTGCATATGCAGAACTGAGTAGGTTACAGAATGTGTATTCAATTACACTGTCACTAACGCTATGCAGAATGAATTACTTTTCAGAATTTATCAAGGAACAGGAATTTCAAATTTTGACCAATTCAGGATTTTTAATAACACTTTGTAGTTGACCAAGTGAAGTTGACCCCTTTATGTACTGCTTAATGGATAAAAGTCATGCAGTAGATGTTTTTTGCAGGATTAGAATAATTTCTAATGTCAATAATATAATAGAAATATTGCTTGTTGAACTAACAGAAACGGTATGTAGCAAACCTTATATTACTTTAAAAGAAATGAGTAAGTGTGTGAAATGGTCACAGCTCTCGTAGGGTCTGGCCAGTTGGAATTATGTTCTGAGAGTCACAAATTTTTAGTGATCCACTTACTTTCATAGTAATAGATTTGGATCCCTGTTATCTAAAAAGAAATCATCACTTGCATAGACTGTTGTGGGTTTTGGGGTTTCTTTTAAACATGTTCTCACTGATGTGATCAAATACAGCTTCTCCTTTAGGAATGAAGGAATGACAGAATATTCTTTGTTCTTATTTTTGTGCTTTTTTCCCTGATATATTTGGAGACAGCATTCCAAACATGAATTGATAAGAACATTGTTGGCAAAATCTTAGGATTTTTGGTTTTGTGCATGTCAGTTCCAAGACAAATTTAAATGTTAATAGAGTCTAACCTCTTACACTATGGTTTTTCAGTAATGAGGTAGAGGAAAGAACTCTGGGTAGATACTTGTTCTTTCCCATCAGCTGCTGAGAAGCAAAGCAAGCTCTGCTTCTTTCACTTCTTGCATGTAACATATATAAATTGCTATTGAAAGACTCTGTTAATTTATGTATTTGTTTAATTTAGGAACATGTGCCCAAGTTCTTTTACTTTCTGGAAAAATCAATCAATCTAAAAAAATAATATAACAATGGTCAGTTGGATGTAATGGCAAAGTAAATGCTTACAGTCTTTGTTGTTGACAATGTGTTGGCAGTGATTGCATTGTCTTAAGAAATGGTGTGTAAGATTACATTTAGGATAGAATTTGGCATTACAATTTGACTTGAATAGAGATCATTTAGTTTCAGAGCATCAAAAGTCTCAAACTCTGGAAGAGTTTGAAGCCAAATAGCAAAGAAATCTTTCAAAGCTACTTTTACTTTCTGTGCTGTGGAACAATAACCAAAGTAGTTCCAAGAAAACAAGTTTCATATTGTTCTGAACCTAACCATGACCCAAACCTGATAAGATCAAATCTTAGTGCTGAAACATCTCTGAAATTTGAGCTGTCTAGTTAAAAGCATAATGTTGTGGCCAATTTTCTGCAGCTACATTCTCTCTTTCATGGTTCTACCGTAATTACAGGTTTGATGAGGTATTGTTGTTATGTTGTGGGGAGCCTTTTACTTCATTGCACCATTTTATTTGAGATGCCGGCAGAAAGTTTCTTGCAGGCCCAAGTCTGTAAATCTCTGCTGACCAGAATTCAAATCTGCACATGGTTTTGCTATACTTCCATTAAATACCTGTATATTTGACCATTTCTATATGGCTTACTATGAAATAACTTTGTGTTCCTAAGGTGATGGGTATGTGCAAGATCCACATGATTTATTCTCAAATACTTATGATTTAGATATATCCAAATGTTTTCACTTAAATGGGAACTGTAATTATATCAATAAATATACAGCATTCAGTCATTCTTGAGGTGTCATAGAGAATTTAATAACAACTTCTTTTTATGTAAAAGTTTGTCAGTGCTACCTGGGGATATGCCACAAATGTTAAGGTGTCTTTTTTTCCCCTTGCTCTCACTTTCAGGGTAGCTTGCATTTAAAAGCAAGTAGCAGCTTGCTTCCATTTGTTACCAAAATAACATGGTAGGAGCAATCAGTTTCAATTGCTGCTAATAATTATAAGGTGCAATAATTGAGAATATAGAGAAAAGGAGACTGTGAGCTGTATTTGAACTCAGTACTTAAGCAATAAAAAATTTATCAAACTGCAAAAAATAAGTCATTTTAACGAGCACATTCCAAAGGTGCTGGATTTATGAGGAGACCCCAGGAAACTTTGATTGAAATTGCTGTCTCTGATTGTAGTTCTATATTTTATTGGTGCCATATTGTGAACAGTGCTGCTGCCAAAGTGAATGGGAAAGCAGCATAACAGAGAGAGTTAACCCAGAAAGGTTACTTCTTTTTATAATATCCATGATGTATTGCATTAAAAATGCCTTGAAAGCCATCCTATTTGCAGTTTTCAGAAAACATTTTTTCTGAAATTAAGTTACGATTTATCTGAACAGGGCAGAAAATATGAAAGCCCCTTGAAGAGTTTAGTATTGATTTTTCTGAGTATTTACCAGCTCTTGTTTTCTCATTTGTGTGCTCCTGATGGAAGGGCCTAGAGCTGCTCCGAGCCAGAGCTTCAGTTGGGTGAGAACTGAGCAGTGAAGGGAGGGAACTTGGGGACTGAGTGTGCTGTGAGAATTTTTGCTTATGAACATTGAGATTGGCTCTTTAATGGGCTTTGTCTCTCTGCTTCCTGAATTTAGACAATATTTAATTGACATAATAGTTAATGAATTGTCTTCATTTTCTAAAGGCTGCCCCCAGCTGAACAACCTGTAGTAACCATGTGAGATGAGTGACATGAATATTTTAAAAGTGTGAGTTTGTGGGTCACACCTTGTGTGTGCCTCTTATAATAAGAACTAGAGGTCTTTAATATTTTTCTTCTAGAATTAGATTTAGATAAAGGTTTAAAAAATTATTACATGAAAGCACATTTCAAGTGGACAGTGAAATGGACACAGTTACTAAGTTGTAAGCAAGAATTGGGCATGGTACATAGTTAATTTCCAACTGTTCGCTGCTGTTCTGTGCCAACTGCTTATTAAAACTTCATCCTCCCTCTGTCAAAATGCACTGTTCCTTGTGCTGTAAAACTGTTACACCACAGCTCCCAAATACCTTGTTATAAATGCTGACTGTATCTTTCAATTTATACTGCAGTGAAGTAAGCTTATGAAAATAGTTCTGAGGGATTAAGCTCTAAATACTATTTCTATGCAGTGGATTATTTTTTCCCCAAGCTCAACACGTTCATGTTGCTTAATGATAAGAAAAGTGTTGTGACAAATGTACTGAAGCTTCATTGGCTCTTGCACATGTTATCTAGCGTGTTGGACTAGTAATTCTGAGAAAAAAAATGACAGAGATGGTTCCAAGATTTGCTTTTTTGGTCTAGACTGTGTTTTGTAAGCATTATTTCACCTTACTTTGCCTCAGTTTATGATTTGGTGAAATTGCAAGTACATAAACAAATGAAATTGTTCCTAAAAGGCTTTGGCATTTTATGACTTGAAATTCTTTCAGAAGTTATCTATTGTTATATCAGTGTTGCTGCATTTTTTGATTTTTTTCATCCATGCTTATAGTTTTACTAATGAAAAAAATGTAGTAAGGCTTAACTAAATCTCCCCTTACATGTGCTTAAGAATTTCAGAAAACCTTGAGTCCATTACGAGCCTTGACTTCACTTGATAGTTAACATAAACTTTTCATCTTGGTAAAGTTGGTTGCAAAACAATTCTTGATCTCATATGGCTGTTTTCTTTCTTTTACCTAGTGCATACGTTTGAATTTGGAGATGGTGATTATAGCAAATGGAGATTAAAATTGTACCAATATGGGATATCTTTAAGTCTAAACCAGATATTGTATTTATGATTCTTACCTGTTCTCTCATTTTTGTGGTCTCTCTCTCACGAGATTCGGCCGTAGAAAAAAGCACAGAGCGGGAGCTGAAGGGGAGAGACCCGGCTGTCTGGCACGTGGGCTTGAAGGTGGCCTGGGACATAGAGACACCTGGATTAGCAGTGCCGCTTCACCAAGGAGACATCTACTTGATGCTTGGTAACTTTCAAGGGCTAAGAAGTTGAACTTTCTGTTGAAAATAGAGACAATTACAATTAGGTTAACATAAATTACCATACCTTCCTTACAGTTAAGACTTCCCTTATTAAGAAAGACATGAAATCTGGCTGGAGTATATAATAAATTTCTCCTACTCTGCCTACTTCCAGACTCTTTGGGGGAACTTTTTTTTCTTAATGTTTCCTTCATTTCACAGCTAAGAAAGAGATAGCCTTTTTTCACCTTTTCTGTCTGTTGTGCAGTCAGAATTACTAGTCCATGTTAGGCTTCAGGCCATAACCAGAGTTTCCCCAGATCCTGCAAGAAATTGTGCTGTATCTGTCCCATCGTTTTATTTCTAGATGCTGTTTGTATTCTTAATGCAGTTTTTCTGAGCATCTCTTATGTTCAACAAATAAGTTTCTGTTCTTCAGCTTGGCTTATCAAGTGGCCCTGTATTATGTAAACTGTGAATGAATGTCTTAAAGTTTTCTGGTGCCGTGGTTCTTGAGGTTTCAATGATTATGCCAATCTGTGGATATTTTTTTAGTCACTTGACACTTCTCTCCTCCTGCTAACACTTTTCCATGTCTATATTCAGACATTGTATTTTCTAGTAGTGGGATTATAGTAAGATCATAATGAACAGAGCTGTCTTACTCCAAGAATGAGTCTCAATGTCTCAAGCATAGAGGATTAAAAAAAGAAAATTAAATGGAGTTAATTTGCTTGAGCAGCTGAGCTCATGTGCTAAGGTTTATCCATTGAAAGAAACAAAGCAAAAACTATTGCTAAGGTTTGTTGACACAAAATCTGTTGCTTTCTGTTTTGGCTTGTGTTTCTTGGTTATCCTTTTTGTTAAAATAAATTTAGTTATAAATCACACAAAAACAAGAACAAGGCCTCTGACAACATCATGTTTGCCTGTTTAGTGTCTTGGCTTGACAGACATCATTTTGAAGACCGAGAGCACTTGCAGAGCTCCCAGTTTATGTGTTTGTGACTTGGAAGGCATATTCCATGGAATGTCCCTGGAATGACTTGTCACACTCCCAGCTTTATGGGAATAACAGTCTTTTGAACTTTACCTTTCACAGTTTATGTACTAAAAACAATACATTTATATGCCATCATAAAAACCATGTCGTAGTTATCTCCTCAGATCTTCTGCACTGCCATCAGGGAAGTATCTGGTGTAAAAGTACTGGACTAGCTGTGCTCTGAAGTATGTTCAGACATGAAAAGATCAAGTGTTAAGATGTGAGATCCTTTGGCATAGCAGTCTGGTTGTGCCTCCCTTTTCTGTGTTTCTAAGGGTATAAAGTAGAAGCCTAGAGGGAAAGAGGGACAATGAAAGTGGCAGCTAAACACTCCTAGAAAGGTTATTTGTAATCTGGTTTTGTGCGACAGCAGTTAGGGCATCAAGTAAACTTCTTATCTAATCCTTCCTGACTGGAAACTTTGAGCTTATAGAGCTATGCTGGCCAACAGTTTCAGAAGGTATTTAATAAAAGAAGGGGACTAACTTCAGTATTTTTATTGCAAAATACTGTAGATTGTAGTTGATTGAGTTACCAGATCATAAGGGTGTTTTTCATTCCTGAATGGAATTTATATACTAACTAAAGTATTTTCAGGGATTCTATAGGAAGGGTAGATCAGAAAGTTAGTTTATTTAATGAGTAACATCATGAGCATGTTTAGATGGAAACAAAGGATATATTAAACATTCTTTTGAAGATGATGTGTAAATCACTTTCTTATTAATACTTTTGAAGAGCTACAGATTTGAGCTCTGTAGGCCAGGTGTTTTGTTAATCTCTTCTGCATTTCCATAGTCTTTGTATTTCTTTTCAATTACTTGAAAAAAAAATTACTCTTCTAAGTAGTCTTAGAGAGTATTCTCAAAATGGCCCTTTTATTAGGTGTCTCTGTATAGCAGAACTGCCTTTATCATTTTGATTTGGAGTGAAAGGCAATAGAAGTAAACATACATAGTTTTAGTGTATTTTTTACTGGTCAGGTTTTTTGCACTAACTTTTAAGAGGACGCATCTTGAGGATGCCATCTAAAAGATAAAATATGAAAATTCTGTAAAAAAAACCAACTTGGCAATAAAAGAAAGATTCATTTGTCTTACGCATTTGTACACACTGTATTCCAGAACCTCATTTGAGTGAGCAGAGTCCTCTTGCTGGCATGAAAAGCAGTGGCAGCAGTGTGCAAGGCATGTAGGAAATGTCACATTGAGAGTCCTGCAGCTGGAGGTTGTTCATGCTCAGGGACTGAGGGAGGGGACTGGGGGGATTGGTTCTGACCACCACTGACCATCCACTCCCGCACAAAGCTCAGCCACTCTGCTGGTCTGTTCTTCCAGTTGTTGGAATGGTGCAGTGTTACTGCTTTATGTGAACGCTGTAAAATGCTGAAATATCACATTCAATTTGCTGCTTATCATTTAAAAGTCAGGTCCTGTCAATTCCTGTACCTGTAATACCATGAGTATTTCCTATGGTGCACACAAATCTTCTATCAGAAAGTGTGGTAACTGAGTTTTTCTAATAGTAATGTGCAATTACAGTAACTTGTAAATCAAGATCAATGGGTATAGCAAAGTAACTAAAAAAACAGGGTTGTTTCTCTTTTTTTAGCATTTCTAGTAGACATTTACTGATGTTTCTGTTCTTTTCTTCACTGGCATTATAAATGTTTTCTGTTATTCTGGGGAGAAATTTAGTAAAATGTCCTAAAATTGAAATTTACATTTTCCTTCTCAGCAGCCCTCCTCAGATGAAACCATGAGTCATAATTTAGATGTATGTTAATACTAAACATACGGTGGTCAAATCCGTTCTTCTATTAATCTATTACAATAATATAAATATATTTTTTAAGGAAAACCAACAAAAACACAAAGTTACTTTCAGTAAGACAGATTTAAAAAAATTTTTTTTTGGCTTTTCTTAATAGGAAGAAAAAAGTGTGGTGAATGGCTGCAAGTCTGCTGCCTAAAAATTCAAATCTAAACTTTATGTCACTCATGAGAGGGAAACACTTCAGCTCAATTTAGAATAATATATTGGTCTGCAGAGGAAGTGCACAGTGAACCCTGCTGTCTCAAGCACACAGTCCAGGGGTGTCCAATATGGGACGTGTTGGGTGCATGCAATAAATCCTAAACACGTGGAGGTGAGCAAAGGGCCCCATCTGCCCTGTCCTAGAGCATGCTTAACTAGGCTTGTCATGGTCCTACTATTAAATTGGAATTTTTCCCCTAATCTTTGAGTTAGACATGACCAGATTTTCAAACAGATTTACAATTTTCACTAATTTTCCTACCATGACTTCAAAACATACTTAAGGAAAATACATTCTGGACTCTTTCAAAGGCAGATTTACTTTTCTGCAGCTGTTTCCCATAGATCAAGCTCTTGCTTGAAGGTTAGGGTTTTAAAACAGCATGAAGATGAACTTTGAATCTTACACCACTCCCCACCCCCAGCAAATTATAGTTTGAGAAGCATCAAAAAATTATTTTCATAACCAACCAGAAGTAGGTTGCACACATTGCAGAGGTTGGCTTGTGGTTAGAGATAAGTGGTTAATGGAAACACTTCCACATGTATATAGTGCCTCATTAAACTATTTCTAGATATTTAATCTGCTTCTATTTTCACGAACTAGCTTGAACCCTCTTTGCTCTCTAGCATCTTGAATGTGTTGGAGTTTTCCATCCCCCCTTTTTTTTGAGTCCACATTTAATCCAAATGGTGTATTCCCTGCTATTAAGACTTAGAACTCCAGAAGTGTATTTGTCATTACCAAACCTTGATCATGAACTTTGACAAATCTCTCACATATTTTTTTAAAATTCATGATTTCTTGAGTTTTTAGACTTTTAATTCATTCTGTTTTATTTGTGCATGGTTTTCTTTTTTAAAAACTAAAAATGTGTCCTAATTAGGGCAAGATCATCCCTCTAGCTTTCTGTTATGAAAGGAGTATTCCATTGACCCATAATTTCTTAGGGAAGGAGATGCCTTCCTGGTGCTTTTGTTGCTATACCTGCAGTAAAATCAAGTTTTTTTCTCCTGTTAAAGTATTGTATGCAGTTGGATACAAATAAAATTGGAAATGGTGGAAAAGTATTTTACTGCTTTGAAAATTGCACTGTAATATGATTACAAAGAAAATTTTTTATTTTTTGATGGTAGTTAAGAAATAGCAAAAGTCTGTTTCACTTTTGTTTGTAGATATTTGTGGTGGTTAGAATATCAAAGATTTTGCTGTGTATGGGTGTTCTTTTTCTTTCTTTTTTTCAAGAAATTTCAGTATTTTTTAGTGATTATTGGGAAAGAGATTGTAACTTCTGAGTAGTCTGTTGAGTGATCCTCCCCTTTGGAGGAATTAATTTGTTTAGTTGAACTTTCCTCATAAGAGGTGGGAAAATGCCACTTGTAAACTGTATAGGAGAATAGTGTAAGTGGAAGTATTTCTGACTCTAGGAGAGTGAATAGTTATTGTGCTCTGCAAAACATTGGAGCTATGTGACTGAATTCTGTAAGCATTAAAGCAAGAAAAGTAGTGCACTTCATTCAGGTTCAACCAGGTTAACTTTCATTAAGTATAATTTCCCCCCATACTTAAGGTTTTCTAATCTGTCCCTAGATGATCTCAATATGACCCATCAGCACTGTGTTCTGGCTGGTTTATCTCCTCGGTTCAGCTCAACTCACAGGGTGGCAGATGTAAGTATCAAAAACCTTTCGCTGCTTGCTGCCTCGTAAAACCAACGTCCTGGTGCCATCTATGCAGCACCATGGTGTCTCACATGGGATTGTGGCTCATGTTTTGCTTTCCACTCAAACTCTTTTCATTAACAACTGCTATTGTTTTTGATTGAGGTACACTTGGTTCTGTATTGGTAGTTGGCCCCCTAACTCCCAGGTAGGCTTATCAGATGTGACTTGAGAATGTGCTGCACCTCACCTCGTGGATTGCTGATGAAATATTGTTGAGAAAGACATATTTTCTGAACTGGCTATATATAAGTTTTTATTGTGTCTTTATAGTCTTCAAGAGGAACACTGGAATACATACTTGGACAATGTGAACTGGCACTCCAGAATTTGCAGACTGATTCTGATTCAATGGCTTTGTCTTTGAAATCCCTGGAAGCTGCAGTTGTGAAGCAAGTAGAAGAAATACACAATGAGGTGAGATGATCTGCACTGCAAATACTTCAGCCAGATCTGAGCAGTGCAGTCTCCTCATGGAGTTAATGGCAATTAAGTGTGTTCAGCTGCTTACAAGGCATTGCTTTGTACAGGTTTGCAGTGTGGCTTTTATTACTTTTTTGCTCGGGTACAGGAATTGGGATTATCGTGGAAGTTTTCATTTCTCCTTCTTAACATCCCTCTGCTGGTAAAGTAAGAGAAGTTTCACAAAATATTTCGCTAGAACTGGCAGTGTGGCGGACAAACAGACTGCTCTAGCACTTCTCTATCAGAAAGGAAGAGAGAGAAAGGATTAGAGGGAAAGGAGCAGGTAAATTTTTCAGTTATTCCTCCCTGGTTTGTGCTGAACCAGGTTTTTGCAGAATGCCAGGGGTGGCACAATTATGAGTGTGGGCTCTAAAGTATGTTCTGAAGAAAATACAGTGGAAATGATTGTGAGGAACATATTTGGGCAGGTCATTTAGTGCACAAAAGATGCAAATCAATGCACTTTGACAGGATTCCTCTGGAGCTGGCAGTGCTTTCTTGCTTGGAGCTGGGCTGTATTTCTACTAAGATCAATTAGATGCTGTACATAGGTCATTTTCACTCAAATTAGAATTTGTGTAAAATGTTTAATTGCTGGCTGCTGAGGAATGTAATGTTGTGTAGTGCTACTAAAACGTAGTAGAACACATTTTTATCTATATTGTGTTTACAGTTGGTAGACTGGAGCATAGTGTTGGCAAAAGGTTTGTGCCCTTGACTTTTACCAAAACAGCTCCTAGGGCAATTGAAAGAAGTCTGATGCATGCAGGGGTTTACAAAACATTAATCAGGCTCAGTCCATAAAACTACACGCATATGTGGTTTGCACAGCAAGGGCCACAGGCACAGCTGGTGTGAATTTGCACGGGTCCTTTAACATCAAAGCCGTGTGCTGTTTACATCAGGTGAGAGAGTAGCCCCTGGTGTTTGCAGTCACCTGGATAATTTTGCAATGTGACATCCAGGGATGTTTCCTGTTCCACATGTGGGATATACTGTAACAGCAATCCTTGTTTAACTTGTCCATATTGTGTACTTAGACTTAGTAGACACATTGGATCTATATTTAATTTGAAAAGAGACTACCCATCCACCTATTTTTTCTTTTTTATAAAAAAGTTTTATCCCAACGTCAACTCTTCACTTGCTGTTAGAGTGCTACTTAAATTTCATTTATTGCTGCACAAGTAGACAAAATTTCTAGAGGCTTATCTCTGTGGTAAATGCCTATTTCTTTTTCAAATGTCACTGAGCTGAAAATATAAAGACCTGTGAAGCTAATTTAACTTTTCTTGCATTTAAAAGCTTCATATCTTCTTTCATTCTGTATCTTTGTCTTTTCAGTCATTAATACAGGTTTTAGGTTCAAACTTTATCAGGCAGGTGGAAGAATAAGAGACTATTTTGGTTCTTTAAAGAATCAAACTGCTTACTCATGAAAATGAGCCTTTCATTTCACTCTCTTAGTTTGTTAGCAATTTTTAATGCAAAATCAAAATAGCACAAAAAGCCCAACATAGGGTTAATGGAGAACTGGCACCCCATTTCCCAATTTTGCCTATTTCTGATATACAGCTTTCTGTGCTATTTGTAATATTTGTGATTTTTTTTTTCTCTTCCTCTGGACCAGAGAACATGAGCTTGAAATGAAGAGTATCTAGAGGTGATGATACTGTTGTATTTTATCTTAAAATATTGTCATAACTGAAGTTCTTCAGTTTAACTCTCTTAACTATATGCAGCCATTCTGCTTGGTTCTTTATCTTCCTGAAATGCTTCAGGTTCATTCTTTTTACCCCCCTGCTGGTACCTCCGAAGCAGTCATCAGAGAACATTAACCAGAACAGAACCATCACAGTACCAGGCTAAAATATAGTAGTTTAGCAGATTCACAGTCTGGGCTGAAATTAACTGCTCTGCCAAATGAGGCCTGGATGAATTATCTGTGTCTGCTCAAGGGAAAAAGCCTAAGAGCAGGACTGAAAGAATGAGGAATGATTCTGTGCCTTCACTTTTGTACTCCTGGGCAGGAAAATTGACTTACTGTGCTGATAAAGTGTGTTTGAACTGAGGATCTGAAGCATAGGTGGAGACTTCAGTTTTTTTCCTGTTTTGTGGTGGGCAGAGAAACCTCTAAAAGAGTATCTGGGGGATGTCCTTACTTGATGTTAGATTTCCCAGAGTTCATTTGTCAGGGCCCTATCTTGGATGTGTTGACAGAGCTATTCCTGTTGAAAAAGTAAGATGCTAACCTGAGGAGGATTTCAGCATCTCTAGCGGGCAGCCAGGTGGAAGTTTAATATTTCTTTAAACCTAGCTTTGGTGTCATGGTCTCCCTCACTGAAACAGCCTTCAAAGGAATATCTGAGTAATTACAAGGTGTGTGCTGGGTGTTAGATGTGTGAGTCCCTTCGCTCCCAGTGTGTACTTTGTAGTTGTAACTGAAGATAACCTTAATTAAGGTGTTCACGTGCAGCCTGTCTGAGTAGCTTGTGGGCCTGCAGTCTGCACAAACACTTCGGTGGCAGGGCTGTGGCAGGGTGAGCAGATGTAGCTGCTTGGCAGCTGTGGAGTATAATAGCCCCACAACTCACACACAGTCACAGATTGTAGTTTGGTCAGGAATAATTTATCCCAAAAGAAGTTATCTTGCCCAATTCTCTGAATGGGAACCTCTTTCTCCTACTCCTACTTTCCTCCTACTTGGATTTCCAAAACATTACAGCTGCTGAGTACATCCCAGACAGAGCTACAGGGCACCTGGGGAAAACCATTGGCAACTCAATTATTTCTAAAGGCGCTAAATGCTGCTGGACAGATAATGTGAATGCTCATACATATAAAAATAAATCTGCAGAAAAGATCTTCATCAGTCAGTTCTTCACATTTCAAAGAAAAGTCTTCTTGCTCTCACTAATGCAAAATCTGCTAATAGTTCCTGTTGGTGTGAGGTACTTTCAAGTCTTCTGTATTTGCCAGCACCAAACTAATACTCAGATGTTCTCAGTGTAGTAAAACACTAGAAGAAGTCTTCTTAGTGTCTTGGGATTGTGTTGAAAATATGGCAGGTTTTAGAGTAAGTATTTAAGTTTGAAAGGTAGGGGTTTGTTCACAACAGGGTATCTGCTCAGCTGTGATAATCAGATCCTGATGACCATGATTAAAACTGGAGACTGAATTGGTTGCCCTGTTGCCTGTGAGGTACAGTCACTTTTGCTTACAGCAGGTCTGTTTTTATGGCAGCAGCGGATAAACTGAGCTTGGAGAATGGCCAGGGAGGTAGGAAGCCTGGGCTGGCTGAGTTGAAGGGGTGGGATGTTAGACTCTGAGGTCACAGATGAGAAGGGGAGAGGTGTGGGCAGCCAAAGGAAGGTTAATGTGTTCTAGCACATTGCAGTGAGCTGACAGCGTGGTTGGTGGCTGGCTGGTATGGCAGAGAGAAAATATAGATCACCTACATGTGTGGCATTTAATAACCAGTACTCCTAAATAATTGTCTGAGGAGCATTGCCTCACAAGATGTCAAATGCTACTGTTGGCCTTTTACTACCCAGTATTGACAATAACCTAAAATTGGCCTTTAATCATTGCTCAAAGGAAAACTTGGAAATATGTTGAGATTTAGACATATGAGGCCTGATTCTGGGCTTACTTGCTCAGGTGTAAATCATAAGTGAAAATCAATTAGAAGATGAAAATTATTCTGCAGATACTCAGCCTATATATTTTTATATGTAAGTATGTTTAAGCGTTGTCCTCTTTAGTAATGTAAAATGCTTTCTAAAGGTAACTAAAGTTAGTTCTCATGTATGGGAGTCTCCAAATTAAAATCCTTTGACAAAATCCTTAGAAAGAGCTGTTAACCTGAGAGTTTTGTCACAGAAGATGAATGTTCTGTACCCTCCATTCCACTAGGGCTAGAAATGAGCTTTTTGTGTCTCTCCAGTATTTAGCATTGTGAAGGTTTTTTACTGGTACAGCTTCTGCTGTGCATGGAAGGAGACGAGCCAAGAGGAGTGAGTTCCTGCTACAGGAAAAGTTATTACAGGAGAGAAATCATGCCACTCTTGCCTCATTGAGATAATTTTCTTTCTCAGAATCAACAGTTTTCTGTTCAGAGGTCGTAGTTCAGAGCAGTCACTTGTCAAGCAGCTTGGTGGCCACCTTGGAGAGTGAAACATTGGGTTTTTTTCCAAGCTCAATTTATTAAGCCAAGTTAGAGCTGAACAGAGGTGCTGTGAGATGAATGCAGAGCAGAGTGTGGTGGCCGTGTTAGGTGGCAGCCCACATCATTAACCAGCCTCTTGTCGCACTTAGGTACACACTGACCTCTGATGAGACCAGCTCATCCTGCAGAAAATGAATTCGCTTGTTGCAATACTTTATGCCTTAGATCTAAAAAGCATCTCTTTTGTGTCAAATTATATGTATTCTGTGTAGGATCAAGATACATTTAAATTTTGGCCAATATGCCAGACTGCAATTAGGGTGAAATGACATAGATTATTGTGACAAATCGATATGACTAGTTAAAAATCAGATTGACTGAAATAGATCTATGATGAGTCATATTTTAACATTGATTTTAATAAAAAAAATTTCTTTCATTGATTAATGGCCTTGTGATTAATTTCATGAAACCTGTTTGCCAGACATCATGTGGTAGAGGACAAAAACCACAAATAGAAGTGGAAAGAGAAAAAAAAAATGTTCTTAAAATTCTAATTAAATAATGATATGCTCAGCTTTCCCAAAACTGTATATACTGATTTTTTATATTTTTTTTTGCCCGACCATAACTGGATCCTTCCTATCTCATTAATATTATAGAGGAAGCAAAGTTTCCTTCAACTTTTTTTTTCTAGGAAGGATGTCATCAATATTCTGTGCTAAAAAGTCACTGGCTAGCAGTCAGGTTTTTCTAAAAATATTTTAAGATCTGTGTCTGCCTACTAATCATGTTATATTTTACTAACAAATTTGCTTTAATATTGCTATATTTTACTAACAAATTTGTTTTAATATTTTTATACACTTAAAATTCAAGTATTTTTATTTTAATCTTTAATCTATTGACCAAACCTTTAGTTGATGTTATCTGGTCCACTTTGAGATTTCTGTAGCTGTTCAGTTTTCTCTTGCAGGAGAGGAAGCGTTAGGTGACAGCTTTGGGCAGTTTTCTTTATTGTTTCACCTTGGTAAGTTGTCTTTGTTTGCATCTTCAGAGTTGAGCAGGGATAAACAAATCTTCTTTGTGGTACAAACAATGATTAAAGCAGCTTTGAACTCAGTGTGAAACGTAACTACCACAACAAAGGTAAATATGGAATTCTAAAGCCCAGAACCATGGATTGCTCTTAGAGCAAAGCAGCGTCTCTGGTAGCTGGGCTGTCTGGTGAGGGATGAGAGGCTGTGAGTCCCTGTAGTGCCACCCTCATTCCACAGCACCTGGGCTGCACCCTGCCCCAGATAATGACCAGGGATGTTTATGGTGCCATATATTTTTCTCTTGCAGGTTGAATTTGAGTGGCTTAGGCAGTTTTGGTTCCAAGGCAAGAGGTATTTGAAGTGCACTGATTGGTGGCTTAAGCCTATGGCTAAATTGGAAGAATTTTGGAGAAAAATGGAGATAATGGTAAGTACTAGTTTTAAAGTCTAAAGCCTCTAGGGCTTAATTCTGAGAGCGCTCACAATTATGTTTTTAATTGTACTGTAGTAATGGCTTTTAGACTTTATTCAGAACATATGAGAAGCAGAATCAATGTCAGCCTTTCACTGTCTCTTACTTTTATCCCCCAGTAGCCAGAAAAAATGTGAGCAAAATCAGATCCAAAACCCCAGGATTTTAGTTAGTTCTTGACTTTGCTTGTTTTTAAAGTTTGAAAGCCTCATAAAAGCCTCATATGAGCCTTTTAGAGCCTCGTAAGATGACAGCCATATATTACACCACACAAATGCTGCGCGTTGTCAACTTTTTGTACAACACCAAGATAGACAACTCTGCTAATGACAGCAGTGGTGCACGTGTCTGAGGAAATGTGAGAACAAAATTGGTGATCTGGAAATACAACTGTCTGTGGTCCACCTGCACTGTTAGACCATAGCCAGAACCTGCGAGAGGGGATTAGTTTCAAGAAGAAATGTAATAATGGTTCCTGTGTACTTCAAACTACATTGTGCATTCCTTGGAAATGGATTCAGTGCCCAGCACTGTTGTCCTGTTGCTGCTGCTGTGTAGAGCCTCAGGTGAGAGGCTGTGCTGTCAGGGTTTCAGAGCATTTCCAGCCTGTTTCTGGACTGGCACTCAGAAGGGGCTGTGCTGGCAAACCCACCGTGCCCCTCTCCATGCTCTGCATCAGAAGCTGCTTCTTGGTCACTCGTGCTGGTCACAGCTCAAAGCCTCCATGTGCCTGCACTGCCTTGGAAGAGGCTGTACAGGAGCTGAGGGTGCTCAGTGCGATGGTACCGGGGTGTGTGAGGCTCTGGGGCTGTGCTGCTGCCAGAACTGCTCGGAGTCTCCCAGGAGATGTGACTCAGCTGCCCAAACGTATCAAGAGCTTTTCCAGCAGTGGCTGTTTCACACTTGGAAGACACGCCTGGAAAAGTGCAGCTTCCAGTTGGGGAGTCAGTTACCACAAGGAATCAGTGAACAATGAATTTTCCTACAAAAGGAGGGAAAATGTAACTTGCTTATGTGGGGTTTCTTTTCCTCATTTTTGTGTTCTTATGTGCTCACATTCTTGAATGACCCTTATAATTTAAAAAAACTCTTCTGGTTTGTTTTTCTTTCAAATGACAACTTACTCTCTTGTAACACAGGCTTAGATGAGGTAGAGACAAGAATGTTTGATATTTTATATCCATTGTGTGTTGAAAACATGGAAAAACAGCAAACGCTGGAACTCTCAAGGGTTAGGTTTTCTGCAATTGGTGTGACATTGCCATGTGTCTCTAATTAGAAACATGGTGGCGTCAGTGTATCTCCTTTCAACAGGCTCAGGATGATATTTATCAGCAAACCCAAGGTTGGGCCAAGACAGAAGCTGCTTCTAATTTAAATTTTAAGAATTGCTTTAATGTTTTATGACTTATAACATATTAATCACAATTAATTTCAGCTATTGGAGGAGACAGAAGAGAATGTTAATTGAGAATGTCTGTTTTGTTGAGGCTGTGAGTAAATCCGAAGCTCGCTGTGCTCGGGCCCTGGCTGGGCTGTTTTTGGGGACAGAACCCTCGTTTCGTGCCGCGGCGTTCCGCACGGTGCCATCAGAGGGCAATGTTGAGCCGCAGTTTCCAGGCTCAGTAAAAACCCCTCGAAATGTGGCATTAACAACAAGAATTATCCCTGTTGCTCCAAGTTAGCCGTAATCTCTAAGATTCCATAACACAGGAAATCAATTGCGGGTTAACAAATTCAACAGCAATTTAACATAAAAAGTGCAGTGTTTTGGTGCGTGCTTAGCTTCCACAGCTAAGTTAAATCAAAAGGGTATTTTGGAAGGTACCCAGTAGTCTGCAGTCGATGGTTTTTTCCCCTAAATTTATAATTTTAGCTGGATGATTCTTAAAAAAAAAAAAAAAGAGAGTAATCTAAAATGCTAAAATTAAAAATGTCTTAGAATTATTGGTTTTGTTTTGGAAGAATTTTGCTGTTTAAAAGGAATTATTTTTAAAAAGAAAATATTTAAGCAATGTATTTTTCCTTTGCGTGTGAGCTGAAAAAACGTACTTTTTAAATATATGTGTCTAGAGTGATACAAAAGTCAGTCTCGGGGTCCCTCTGTGCCTTCTTTTAGTTTTTCCCCTTGTTTAGTAAGGCAGCCATAAAGAAGAAAAGTTTCCAAAATTATCTCTGATTCTGCTAATTGTAATTATTCTTCTGTCACAGCAGAGTATGATATTGCAGGAAGTTCAGCCCAGTGTCTTCAAACCTGTGGGCTTTATTTAATATTTTTGTACATTATAGCAAGAGCACAATTTTATCATAATGTTTATTCCTGGCATTTCTTTCCCTGAGGATAGTTTTACTTAGAGCTCACTCTTGTGATGTAAATGTTAAACCTTTCATTTGAATGACATTCTGATAAAACATCACATTTCCCACAATATTACCTCATGAATTTATGAGCCATTAAATCCAAAGCAGTTTAACCAATCTTCCTTTTTTTTTTTCCCCTCCCTTGAAAATATGAAGGCTATTCATATGTTGGAGGGGTTTTTTTTTTAAAAGTCATCCAAGATTAACACGTTATCGCCTGCAACATCAGGATAAATGCTTGCAGAATTCAAAGGGAGAGTTACCATTTGAAAAAAGACTGTACAAGCTTTGCTTTCTGGGTAAAGAGAAGTCTGAAAAGCTGAAATCTCATGTGATGTGAGCAAGTCTTGCTGTAGCTGTTCTGAGATTCAGTGGAGAGACAATTTGTCTCTCTGGGTCTGATATCATGCAAACCTTGCAATCTGACATTTATTTTAGCTATGAAAATCCATAGCCACCATACCAAATTTGTAAGAACTGCAGAAGTCCAACAGTCCTTTTTTTTGGTTATTTTGTTTTAGGTTGATTCACATTAGAAAAGGGAAATGTAAATCAATGAAATTATTTTTGTTAGTGGAATGAAAAGTAAACATATATGGCTACACTTGCATGTTGAATTTTTAAAGGCTCTTAAAAACATATCTAGTGTTCCTTAAAAAAAAAAAAAGAAAAAGAAGGCCCTTACAGTGCTATATGGTGTGAATTGTATTTCCTGCTTTGACAGTCCATTTAGCAATGTAGCAATGTATTTATATGGCAGTTGGCCTTAATAACCTTTATTGACTTTAGTGGGTAAGAGCCAAGACTGGCATTATTAAAATGTATCAATTTCACTGCAGTATAAAATCGCAACATATATAATTATGTTAGGTAGGCTAGGCTCCATTTAATCCCACCTATTTATGCAGGAATTTGGCAAGATGAAAGCAAGTGCGGAACTGAAATGTAGAGAAAAGTGTGAGTGACTCGGAGTTACATTTAACAGCACAACTGTTTGCCTACAGTGAAAGGGCTACTTAAAGGAATGAAACATAGATCTTGAGGAAGTAATTTCTTAATGGGAAAACTGAAACACAAGTAATTGTTACACCATTTGTTTCACTTTTTGGCATCTTGAAATAGAGCTGCAGATCATGAAATGCAGCACACCTTTAAATTTGCAGTAGGTCAAAAGCAGAAGCGTGCACACACTCGTGTAAGTACAATGATCCAAGTGGCATTTCATGCAGGCTGATATCTTTCTGCACAACTTTCATCTTGATTTGTAAAACTTTTTAAAAACTATCTTTAGTCTTGTTATTACTGTTATTCTCAATAATGGGCTTTTTATCAGTTTCTACAACTGCATGGAAATCAGAGAGCAAGGCTATTTTCTTGTAAAATTATTTTTCTTTCCTTTTTGAGGTCTATTTCGTTATTTGCTCCCATTGCTGTATATGAAGTATGTCATAGTTTCAGCTGTAAGCCACTATTGTCAGGGGCGTACAGCCTGACAGTTAGAATTGAGTCTACACTGAAACTTGAGCTACAAAATCTCAGCCCAGAGCCATTTTTTTTTTTCCAAATTAAAGCAAGGGTTTAAATATGTATTTAAATCAAGAGCATTTGAGTTCCCAGATAAGCATGAAAAGCTCTAAGACAAAATATGCTTTTACAAGGAATTCTCCTAGCTTTTGTAGACTTTGGCACTTTAAACAACTAACCAATTATTTTTAAAAAAATAGATAATGGGATCACAAACAGGCTGGTTGGTTGTTCAGCTTCTTTCAGAAATTGCATAGCAACTTAACTGACGTTTGAATTGGTTTGACCTTGTCAGCCAAAATTCCAGGAACTCTGAGGTATTATTTTAATTTCTCTTCTGGTTTTCCCATTGTGCTCAGATACTGCAGTGTCACACTTTTGGAGGGCCATGTGGCCATGGGTGATCGGATTTGCCTAATGAGCTGTGAAATGCAGGTACAACATGGCAGCTCAAAGACCCAAATTTTACCCATATTTCTTATCTTTTGGGGCTCTCCTTATCTGTTTAGGCCAGAGCCTTTAAATAAATGTATTTTGGCAGGTTATATTTTATGTACACTGGGAGTCAGATGTTTCTGGAAATGTATCTTTTATCTTAAACAACAACAAAACCTGATTCTGGAGACTTATTTTTCTTTTCTTTTTTTTTTTTTCTTTTTTCTGGCACTAATTTCTTTGACCCCAATATTTTTAGCTGTCAGAAATGGGAGAAAGGATTTAGCATTGTCTGTAGTAGAATCACAATGAACCTGTAAAAAGAAAAAAAAGAGTAAAGTTGTATTGCACATCTTTGAGGAAAAAAATTATTTACAATTCTGAGGGAATTCAGACTTAAGCTTCCAAAACAACATGTGTGCTGAAAGCACAAAAGACTGTGTTTATGATTCTCTTTGAAGTGTTTCTGCAACAGGATAAGGAAAATTTTAGAAACTGTCTGATAGTGTTCAGGGTAAATACTTAAACCCCTTTAGAGAATTTCACACACAGATACTGTGCAGCAGAAAAAAGGATACTTATGTTTCCTAAAGCTGCTACAGCCTACAGCTTTGTACTTAAAGACAGAGGTGTTGAATAGAATTCTTCTGAGGATACATCCAGTGACAATATCTACAGGAACATCAGAGCAAACCAGTGGATAGCACTTTCTGTTTTTAACCCTTGCGTGAGCTGGTTGAGATCCGAGCTGCGCTGATGTGAACCACTGAAACATTTCTGCTATAAACTGGAATTGTTCAAAGGGCACCTTCCCGCCCCGACAGCATCCTGGGAAAATCTCACTGACCACATTGAGGTTATAATCTAAGCTGGCGTGAGCCGGGGAAGGTTAGGACAATGTGTGTGCGGTGGGACAGGGAGGTGCATTTCCGATGGCCCGAGTGGGAGGACCATGGGGGGTTGTGTAGCTGTGCCCGAGGTGTTCAGGGCCACATTGGACGGGGCTTGGAGCAACCTGGGCCAGTGGAAGGAGTCACTGCCCATGGCAGGGGGGTTGGAACTAAATTGTCTTTAAGGTACCTTCCAACCCAGAAGATTCTATGATATGCTTTAATGTTCTCAGAAATCTATTTCCTAGTAAAAAAACTGAATGGAAGACTGTATTTGAACACTGAGAAGAGTATTTCTTGGAAATAAATTAATCCATATTTTTAGAATTTATGTTATATGTGATATAGAAATTGATTAATGATTACCAATATTTTAAATTATTTCTGGTTCTCATTTGTTCAATCCTAGGAGTGATCAGATACAGAGCTTATGGATTTGTATTTGCGTGTATATGTTTATGGACATGCTACACAGAAAAAAAGGATTTGGTTTGGTGTTAAAACTGTGAATTACAGTGGTTTGGCAGGAATAATTTGTACTGTGATTGTTATAAACTAGGGTAAGTTGTGATTTTGACTGAAAGTGAAAGCAAATGGCAGTATGACTAAAATGTCACCATCTACATTGCTGTATTTTTTTTAATACAGCTAGTGTTGCTAAATGTGGTTTTATTGCTATTGTATTTTAGTGGCTCTGTAACCACTATAAAATAGAATACAGCTGCTTTACTTTCCAAATGGCTTTGGGAAGAAAAGGAGGTGACGTCTTCTGCAAAGCTGCTGTTGCTGCAGTTATACCTTTTCTCTCTTATCTGATCATCAGTCCTTCTGATTGCCAACAAGATCATGAGTGAACAGTATTTTTGTAATGTGTTCTTTAACAGTTACTTCATCTTTGCTCAAAATTGCAGCTTTCATTTTATACAAAAAGAAATAAAACTTGCCTTCAGGAGTTGCTATGGAGAGTATTATGCCCTGATGAATTAGGTGCAAATTCTTTCACTGACCCTCTGTCTAACTTGTGCAAGTAAGTTAGGTGTGGTTTTCAAAATCACTCTGGCAATCAAAACATTGAGGTCTTACTTTGGTTTTAGATTGCAGACAATTTCTGATGTTCAATTCCTCCTCAATAAAATGAGGCTACGATGTTTTCTGTATGTGGCAATTATTCGTTGGCTGTGTCCTAGGGAGACAACATCCTGCATTTGAAGGAAACCAACAAATTTTTGCCTCTCCATATCATGATTGGAAAGTGTAGATGGGTCCACATAGGAGCTTTTATTTTATTTTTTTTTCTGATGGCCAAATTCTGTCTGTTTAAAAAGAGCTTACTGTGTTTTGGCTGACCCTCATTGTCTCCTGGCAGTTCCCAGGTCTAGTTCTCAGGAGTTTTCGTGTGAATCTTTTTTGCACTTCATGTTTGTCACTACACTTAATGCTTAATGATCCTGAAGCTGTAGATATACTAATGTTTCCTATTCTGCACTAGGAAGATAATTACTGGCTTTTCTCACATGTTACAAGTGAACATCAGATTTTGGCAGTTTTCCTTGGACTGCTAGTCAATCTGAACTCTATATAATTTTCACAACAGAGGCACTAATATGAAGTTTAAGTGTAGCAAATCTTTTAAATTATTCCAGTAAAATAATGTGATTGTTTATCACAATCATACTGGTTTTCATAGGACTCATTTTGAATTTCTGCGACATAGGAGAATGATTAAGGGGATGGTGAGAACAGGCAGGATTGTTGCTGGGGGACAGCAAAGGCATCAGTGGAGCTGGGCTCAAGATGAATCCAGCTCCGTGCTTGGCATGCAGTGATCCACAAAGTGCCCTGTTAATAGCTGGGAATAGTGCATCAGTTCATGTTGTCCAGCTGCCTAGGGATCAATATCATTGTGTAATAAACTGAAGTGATTATTTTTATGTGTCTGTATATATATGTATGCATATATACACTGCTAATAATTACATTTTAGCTCGATCTTCAAGCTGTGTGCTGCATGCTAATGGATTAGAGCTTCACCAGCTAGCTAGAAGGTCAATTGTTTTGTGATGTTGTGCTGGGATTCAGCTTGGATAACTGAATTATGAGACTTTTTTTGTAATTCAGACACATGGTGGAGTAGGTTAACGCGTTGTGATCCTTTTGGTCTCCTGCCCAATGTTGTGCTTCCGTTTCATGAAATAGAAGTTTCTGTGCTGAAATCATTTGCAGTAGTAGGACCACAGAATTCACTCTTTTGCTTGAAAGTAATGATTAGTTGTGTTGCTGATGGATGATCGAAATTATTTTAAGATTAGTCTGTACAAGCCAGTTTATGCTGATACTCTGTGTTACCACACAGGGTACTTTTCAGACTTCCGTGAGGTAATGGAAAATCTGAAAATCAGCAGAGCCCTACATTTCTTCAGGTCTGCTCTTATGGGCAAGAGGAAAGAGCACCATGGTTCTGCATGGTAATGCATCAATCCTCCAGGAAGCAGGGATGAGGCAAGATGGAATTAGTTCTATATTGCATTTGTGTAGGTACTCAAAGCAAACACCAGTACAAGTTCTGACTAGGTCCTAGTCTAAAATGTCATGATGCTTTTGAAAGGATTAAAAATAAAGATAATTAAGATGATTAATATTTCTCTCTTTTAAAAGTCTTCTGTAGGTGTTATCTTCTTTAATGCAACCCTGCAGGGACTGGCATTGTCTCTCAGAGGAGAGGTTGCCATGCAGGTACACTTGTACAGTCAAGGCTCTTCAAAACATTTTTCCATTACTGATCTTTCATTGGTTTTCATGTAGGACATACTTGATACACCTGTTTATAAAATATTTATACCTTCACGGGTCAATTCCACTGGTGGTTGTTATGCTAAAGGAATTGTGAATTTGCAATAACTAGCAATCTACTGGGGAGAAGAAAAGATAGGTAAGACAACCGATGAACCTGTCTTGAACACTCTTAAAATTTGTGGAAATGTTGAACTAAACAAAAAAAATCCCTCTGTTTTCTTTAAGAAATCCTACTGTTAAAAAACTTGATAACAGGGCTGTTTTCTCAAGCTTTTCATCCTCTGTGTTTTCTTCTTAAATGTAAAATGCTGTAATTGAATCACAGCATTAGCTGGCTTTTCCCAACAAAACAGCAGATTTAGGCTCTTTGCTGCTAGTTTCAAAAGTAATATGTATGGAGAGTGCGAAGACAAAAATTGAGCACATAGATGTGTAATCCCAAAGGAATAAACTGACTTCTACTAGACAAGCTGAAAGCTGATTAAAATATTTTTCATCCTTTGGGTATGCAACAGCTTTTGATGATGGAGAGTGTATTAATATTCAGCTTAGCTGCTTGTCGACACTTCAGACAGGTCCCAGAAAAGACTCTGATACTGACCAGGTTTTCTCACTCTGCCAGAAATCTTTATGAGACACAGAGCAGCAGCCTTGTACCAGCAAAAGCCAAGATAAGAATACTGCTCTTTAGCCATGTCTTTATTTTAGAAATTGCTTTTATAGATTTTAAAAGGATTGAAAATTTTGAAGAAGTCTTTAAATTATATAAATGCATTTAAATACAACAAAGGAGAAAGATTATTCTTAATTATTTTAAAATAAAGCTGCTGTAGTCTATTCAATTTTCAATTAATTTGTCCGAGTTGTTTGTAAATTTACAAAGATTCCAGTAATAATATCAGTGATCAGGATTTTTGGAGAGTGTGTTCCTACTTAAATTATTTTATAACAGTCAGGTCTGAGGTGGTGGGGTACTGTTCTCTTAACTTTGTTTATTCCCTTGTAATGTAATACCTGCCTTCCAGACAAGAATGAGATGTAAACAGCTGCTTTATCAGCTGATACTTCTTCTGTTCTTTGTTGGCATGCTGACATATAGGGTGTTTGATTTTTCCCCTTCCACAGTGACTAAATATATACAGTATCTCTGGAAAACATGTCATTTGCTGTGCGAGGTGCCTTTAGGGTGGCTCCAGGGCTAAATACTTCCTGTAGTAGGTGAAAGAGCATGGCTTAATCAGCTTAGTTAACTTAATTAAGCTGTGCTTTTTCTCATGGTACAGCTTTAAAGTGTATTTCATTTAGAAAGTGTATTTCATAGTTGTGGAATGACACAAGTTTGGAGAAATTCTGTGGGATTTTTATAGCGGCCTTGAAAAAGATAAGATTTGCTACTTCTTCTGCAGCGGGAGGAAGTGAACTAAAGGAGTTTGTCCTTTTTCCTGAAGATTTAAAGGAGAAATTCGAACGCAGATTGTAAAGGCTTCTCAAACTGAGAAAGTCTTCTCTTCTTTTTATCCCCATCCAGTTTTAAGATTTTTATACATGGGAAGAGCTGTCCATTTCCATCCCAACCTTGGCTTGCCTGCCTGTAGATGTGTCACCAGATTCCATGGCCCTACATTCTTTTATTGTTCTTTGGAAGAAGTAAACTAATGCAGTGTGATTGTGAGAATGTGGATCTTTTCTCCACTGATCTCTGAGTCTCAGCAGAAAATACTATTACAAATTAAAGTAATTTGAACTCAGTTGTTCTTTATATTCTTCATGAGGTACTCCATGTTGAGGAATAGGTCTCATTTTCCTCTTGGGGAAATGCTGGGATTCTGGTCCTGTCTGGAGAGAGGAGGAGATTGATTAGCAAGGCACAGGCACAGCTGGAAGCAGTAAGTGCTGATGAGTTCTCCTTACCAGCTCATTTGCTTCACCTGGCTCGTTAATGTTACTTCTTGACTTACCCCACAGGTTTCTGAAATAAGGGGTGGGGGCAAAAGCAATCAGGGCAGCAGGTGCAGCTGGGCAAGGGGAAGGGACAGCAGGTGCCAGTACCCAGTGAGAACGGGGGAAGAGGGTTTGGAGCCCTTCTGCTGGCAGGATCCCAGGGCAAAAGGTGAGGTGAGTGAGGGTTCCTGGGGCAGGAGCTTTGGGGTGGGTGCAGAAGTGCTTGGAAAACTTGAAACTGGGTGTGTGGGTGGAATGGACCTTTGTGTACTGTGGGAATAGAAAACAAGCTTGGCAGGAAAAGCTTTGGAGATTGAGAAAGAGTGGGAAAGGATGGCAAAGGCTCTCAGACACGAAGGAGTGGTGTGGTTTGAGAGAAAATGGACGGAGAGGCTGTGCAAGTGGGAAGTGGTTATGGGGGAGATGGCAGAAGATAAGGGTGTAGCTGTGTGTCTCCTTCAAAGCCAAATACTGTGGGGAGTGATTCCTTTGATTTATTTTTTTTCCCCATTCCTTTAAAAAACATAGGGTTTTGATAGAATTCTCTTAACACCTCTATGCAGTAATAGTATACATTTAATATGCTACTGGTTTATGGTATGGAATCAAATAAGGGAGAAATAGTCTTTGTTTAAGCAAAAAGTAATTATGTTGAATGCAGAAAGCTATTTAAAGTATGTTGGCAAGTATTTGCTTTTCATTCAACAAATATAATATTCTGAAAAAAATAGAGAGTGATTATATATGCATAGGTTTTAAAAAATGTTAAAAATTCATATAATGGTTAAGATGTGTAAATTATTTTTTGTGTGTTTATATGGCACATGGATGCATACATATATATGTGTATACAGCCGTGGCACACAGACAGGGACAGATTTGCCTATTTATGGTCATTTATGGAGCTGCTCTCCATAATGCTTGAATTTGCAGAATCTCACTGAACTGATAGAATGTGTTAAGCTTGTCATCTGAGTAGTTCTCATCCCACTGCTTGGGCAGAGATCTGTTATAGACTTCAGTGTTTCTTGATTATATGAGGTGTTATAATTTCCTGATGACTGGTTATGTTATTTATAATACAGACGGTGTTAATCCTTTGGTGATTAACACTCTATATGAATTACCAGAGGTCAAAGGTACATTCTATTATTTGGGTTTTGGGGTTTTTTTCAGTGTTTTTTTTCCTTTGATTTTTTTATTTTCTAAAGGTTTTTTTTTTTCATTCTCTGTTGTATCTGAAAATTATTTTGAGACAGTTTGGGGTGGGGAGAGAAGAGGAGCATGCTTCTTCTGTAGGGGCCCAAGTCTGTTGAAGCCATAGGCATTAAAACATAAGTTCTCCTTGCACTGAATAGCTCCTCCAGAAATCCTCCATTTAAAAAATAATGAAAATCTCATAACCAAAAGAAGCATAATCAAAAGGACATGGAAGAAGGTATTCCCTACTTCAGCCTGTGAAAAAGTTGATACCTACCTGCATTTCATTCTAATCCTTTTTGGAAAGATTTATTAAGGATTATAAATGTGTGTACATATCTATATGTGTATGTATACATTTAAACACACACTTAATAAGGTATAAACATATATGGCTGTCATTTCAGGTGATGTGGAGATATTGCAGGGATTCTTGTGCAGCTGCCAGCTGTATCCCAGTCACTGTGGTTTCAGAACTGAGGAGCTATATTAAAAGCCTTCGTTTCAAAGGCTGTGGCTGTGCAGAAGTTACCCTTGCCTTAATATTTCAATCCTTTCTCGAAATACCATAGGGTTTTTTGTGTTTTTCTCAGCTGTGTTCCTTAAAGTCCTGGAGCTGATTGAGAGGGAAGCACCAAAGGATTTTTGCTGTTTTGTTTTTCACACATTTCTGGGGTTGTGTAACCATTCCCTCAGCTCCAGGAGAACTGTTCTCCAGGAGAACAGTTACATGCCCAGGTTTTCTGAGTTGCAGTTCATCTGGCTGAGGCAGTGTTTCCAGCTTGTAGATTGTTCTCAGCTCAGATGATGCCACCCTTGGACGCTGTAGCAGGACATGATAAACATCCCTCTGCATTTTCCAATAGACACATAACTGCTCCTGACCAGTGGCTTTAAGAAAACTCAGCATCAGACTAGACAGTTTTTGTTTTGCGGTGCTGGAACATGAGTTCACTGGTGTATAAAAGCTCTATTTTAACTTAGTTACCAGAATGGGCTTAATGCCTGAACTGATGGATCAAGTCCTCCAATCTGCCAGAAAACTGAAACATATTCTAATAATTCTTCAACATTTAATCTGCTTACCAAACCTGTGGGTGTTTTGGCGTTGCTCTCCAGCAGATATGATGATTGTTACCTAAGTGGAAGCACAGAGAAAGTTACTCCTGTCCAGCCACTCTTGTGGTGATTGTGTTTCACTGTCTGTGTGTGCTGAGTTTGCCTCTTCTTTGCTCTCCGGTGTTTTGCTCTGAGCTCAGTGAGGTGCTAAGATTAGTGCTGGTTTGCTTTTGTCATAATCTTTCATGTTTGCTGTGACGGATAGGTGAAAAAGGAGTATTTGTTCTGCTCCAGCATGCAAGGAATCCAGCTCAGACACTGAGGGCAATTAGTGCCTATGTTGTGGGATAAAAAGCAGACATGCTAAAATTTTGGGGGTACTTTTTTCCTGTACATGCTCCAGGGGAAAAGCTGCACACTGCACTGTGGCTTCCTACATGATTTCTCTGTTTAAGATTGCTCAAGTGCTCACTGCCATTCAGCTGCTGGCCTGTGGTTAGTGCAAGTACCGAATACTACTCTGGCTCATTCCTTGTGCCTTTAATGTTTCACTGCCATTTTAATAGTTTCATTTACGCTTAGAAATCGTTTTTTCCTACTTCTGTAGAGCGACTCTGAGTAGTCTGGCACCACAAAATGTATTGAAAGCATTTGAAGTAGTTTGGTAGGAGGCAGAATTAAAGGTCAAAGTGATTTTGTGAGCAGAGCAAGAAATTGGGAGGAAATAAGTTGCAGAAAAGAAGGAGTAACAATAACCAAGTGAGAGAAATAGGAATAAATAAAATGAAAATATAAAGAATCTTGGAAGGGCAAAGGATGCTAGGATTAACCGAACTGAAGGTATTAATACGAAAATCTGAATTTTCATCTCTTAAACTTGGTTCCAGTATATAATAGGGTCTTCCTCTGGGAATATTAAATACATGAACTACTAATATAAAGCAATACAAATAGTTAAAAATGTGACTTTTGTGTGAATATATAATTTCACTTTATATGTCAGAATAGTTTTTTGTCTGCTGAATATTTCTGAATCAGCTTTCTTGAAGGAGTGGTTATGTTATGGCCTCACAGTAGCAGAACATTTAGCCTGAAAGTCTGCAGATAGAACATTGGCAATAGTATGTATGTGTGAAATTTTATGTGATGAACTGCCTGATTAAAACCAGAATGTTTTTACTGAAAACTGTTATTGGTTTTGTGTAAATCCATTTTTAATACTAAAAAAGGAAAAAAAGGCATTGGGGAGGGAAATAAGTGGGTAGCAAGCAAGACTGAAAGAACATACAACTAAAGGTGTAATTTAAACATATTGTGCTTTAAATGAGAATAATAAGAACCAGCTTGCTAAATAAAATTTGCTTCATGAAAGATGGAGAAAGTTGTTTGCTGTTTTAGCTGGTATAGCTAGAACAATGTACTTAGCAGTTTTCATATTGAAAATTATGTTCTGTACAAATACATTGTACATTAGAATTTTGCTAATCCTGTTTCAACGTCTGCTGATCCCTTCTTACACTTATCACAAACAACCATTTATTTTCTTGGGTTGAACCATAAATATTTGTGAAAGTGCTGTAATCTGTTTTTAAAAACAACCATTTGAAAATTTGCATAATGGGGTTAAGTAAATAACATGACCTACGAGTAAGGCTATGAATCTGTTGTCTGTGATGCTCTTTTTTGGTGACTTTTTCCATAATCAGTATTTATACAATTAAATTCATTACTAGACATTAAAAGTATGCTACTTAAAATATGCTTAGAGATTTATATCAGAAATATTAATTACTTCTATCCTGTTTTCATTTTGCACCTATTTTGCCTTACACTTGTACTAACCCAGTCAATAAGCATATATAAACCATGTCAACTTTTGCTGTTTCATTGCATTTTTGCTGTTCAATTGCATTTTTCAAATACATTTTAATCAGAAAAATATTTTACTGCTTATTTGCACTGTACAGCTTCTAAATCTAAGACATCATCGGGGTCAGAAGACAGCAGATAGCCTATCCAGTGTCTGAACTGGTACTCCAGTTCCTGGTTTCCTGAGGATAAATGTGATTGCTCCAATATAAATGTTTTAGATCACAGTGACAGCTGTGGAAATTAAACATAGCCAGAAAAATCTATTTTCTGTCTAGCTAAGTAAAGGAGAGGACAGATGAAAAAATTCCCTGGGCGAATGAATTCTTATGAACAGTGATGAATCTTTTCCCTTTGCTATATTAATTTTATTGTATTGTCAAGAAAAAAAAAATCTAACTTGGATTTCTGTATATGTTTTTCATATTCAAGTTTATCATATAAAGATGACAAATTTAGAATATCACTCCTAGATCCTATTGCAGCACACATTGCAAACGCTTTTCTAACCACAGGGAAAAGTTAGCCTTTAGGATCGTTTCCAGAGAGTTGCAATGGTCTGTGAATGGAACAGACTTCAAAATTCTGTGAAAACCTGGGGTTTGGGGGGAGGTGAAAGATTTACAATTTCCCAGGAATTTTCTTTCTCCTAATTTATTATGAACAATATTTTGTTTTCAGAAGCTTTGCCTTATCCTGCCTTAAGTATCTTAAGATGTTGAGCCTACAATTCTGTTTCTTAAATGTAAGTTTTGATACCTGCTTCAGAAACTACTGTCATGCTGAAAAATGCAGAATTTTCTCCTGTAGACTACGCAGCAGGCTGGGCACTGAGGAAGAATAAGATGAGAGAGACTCCCCTGCCGAAAAGTAACTTTTGGCGTTCTGTTCATCGCTGCTTTGTTTTCTGCCTGAGGCATGGTCCTGGCCTCTGCGGTTCTGGAGGGTTCCTTTTCCCTTCCAGTGAAGCTGCTGAGCCTTGAGCAGTGCTTTGAGTGCTTGCACTCCTCAGAGGAGACAAAACAGCTCTTCCCTTTCAGGTGCTGCTTTCAGCTGGGCTTGGATGTGTTGTTAATAAGCTCACACTCCTCTTCTCTGCACCAATTCTTTCTTGTTTCCACAACTACTTGTTAAGTAACTCTCCCTAGCAAAGTGTGCTTTGTAGGAACTCGCCATTAGAAGCAATTTGATAGTCTTTTTTGTGAACTCTACCAGTCACTCAATATTTCTGTTTGGGCTGAGGAGTCAAAGTGAACTATGGAGTGCTCAGTTGTTGCATTGTGATTTTATTTTTTTATTTGCTGAGGTGGAGGAGTTAATGTAGGCTGTAGCTCAGAAGTGAGGCTATGGGACATTATTTGTATGTATTTTTTTTAAATTAGTATATTGTGACACTTAAGATATACAGACACTTTTTTTTTTGTAGGAAAAAAGGCAGCTCTCTTTAAAAAGTTTATTGCAAAGTAAATAGTTAAAACGGAGCTGCAGTTACTTGAAAGAGACAAATATACATTCATTATTTCCTGATATGTTGTTTTTACGGGAAAGCAAAGGAAGCAATGGCTGGGTGTCATTAAGGAGTAGCTTGTGGAAAGCGGTGAAATGAGCAATGAGACTTGTAAAGTGTCATGAAAACTGAAACGCCAGGGTACAAAGTACTGCTTATCCTCCCAGATATGGATACCATATGGCAACATGAAGGGAAATAGAGAGTAGGAGACAAGAATCCTATTATTCCTCACACTTTCATTTGCTTGCTATTTGCTTTGGGCAAATGACTTAACACGTTGTGCCTGAACATTCTTCTGGCACAGCGTTTATTGACAAGACACCTGTCTTCCCTGTCAGGCTCCTTGAAGTTTCTTTGGTGTAATTCAAGCTTTGGCACTTCTGGTTATAAATTTATTGTTGTTTTTCTAATAGTTTTGGAATAATCTCTTATTGACTCTTCTTAAGTTAAAATCTATATTAATTTTCTGGTATGATATCCCTTTCTTCTTTTACAGCATTTTACTTATTTTCCTTAAGAAAGACAATCTGCAATAGTGGGTTCTTGCTGTCCTTGAAATCTCTGCCTCCTCCTTTTTTTCTTTATCTGCCAGTTGCCATCTCTGAACAACTTTCAGCATCTCTGTTCTATGTAACTTTGGAATGAAGTGGACTGATTGGGGGTTCTTGGAAAGATGTGGAAAAGATTTGACTTCTGGAAGGACAACTATGTGGTCCATGTGCCTTTGAAATGACTCAGAGGGAGGAGAGTTTAGCTGGTCTCCAGGGACTGACACAGCTCTGGAAAGATTCCGTCACCTCCTGACTCATATCCTCCTTTCTACCTCCTAAAGTACACACCTATCTACAGTCCAGTGTTTTCTTCATTTATAATTGTTTCACAGCAGTTTTGTAGTTCTCTGAAGTTAACAGATCTTCCTTAAATGTTGTTCAACTGAGGTTTACTAATATACAGTACAGTTACCTGCACTGTAATAGTTGTTTAAAATGACAGTTTTGGCAACTTTCACCTTTGTTCTTCTGACTTCTGTGTTTGTGAGACTGTACTTGAGAATTTCTGACTATGCCCTCCAAAGTTAATGGTTGGTAGATGAAACCAAAGCTGAAAGCCAAGAGTGTTGCTTAGCCACTCTTTCATTGTTACTTACACCGAGACTTTCAGCTCTTTTGCCTCATGCCATCTGGGGGCATCATTAATGTATTTGGCTTTGCCTTTACCTAAGGCTGTGCAAATCAGCAGCTATTTGACTGTGTTACAGCAAGAAAATGGGATTTTAAGAGCAGGTCCTTTTGTCGTAGCAATGGGTGCTATATCAAGAAAGAACAGGAAAAACTGCCCAGAGAGGTTGTATGGGAGGCCAAGACAATTGTGCAGAACTCAAGAAAAGATGTTATAAAGGGAGGGCCTGGTGCAGAAGGTTTATGCTTTGTGTGTTGTAATTCTGAAAATTAATGCTTCGTGTGTTATATCAAGTTGTTGTGGACATGTAGTGGTGAAATTACAGATAATAAATTACTGCTCTTTCTACTGAAGCTATATGACCTTCTCCTAATTTTAGCATCACAAGGAAATGCAGTTTAGTGGTTCTCTAGCCTATGGAGTTTAGTACAAATGTTTGAACTTTGCCATGGTCTGGGAAAGCTGGCATTTTAAGAAGTATTTCCTAGTTGCATAGGTTACCATTACACATTAAAATGGCTTTGCAGGGCTTTGTTCAGTAGAACACTAGGCTGTTTGTGGGGGAAAAATGTCCAAAGGACATCCTAACTTCTGTTCTCTACAGAAGTGTTTGAAATGACACAGCATTAAGGGATAGAATCAACCCCATACATTCTCAATTTCAGAAAGAGGGGAAAAGACTGAAATACGAAGCTATTCCCACTAGAAATGTTGTAAATCTTACAAAATATATAAGCTTTCCTCTTGAACATACATCAAAGGCATAAAACTTGGGAGATTAAAATATGTTTTTAATCTTGGTTTGATGAGCAAAACTTTCACTGTAATATTTATTATGAGAGGCTCTACTTGTGTTGCCTCTTCCCTTTGTTCTGTTTATATATGACTTCCTTTCTTCCAAAAAAGTAGGAAGTATCGTTTTCACAAAGCTGAAGGATATTGCAATGGTTTGTTCATTTAAGCTGAATTGTAGGCCCACGTGGCAGACACAAACTTTTCTTTTATTGTCCTGGGTCCCAGAGGACAAGCAATGCTTTCTGATGGCTTCCCATGAATGCCTTTCATTTGTGGAGGAGCTTCGGTGGCTTATGCTGACTGTACAAAGATCAAACAGGCAGGAAAATTGTGGTTTTATGAACCTTAGCCAAGATCTTTGTTATTTTCTCAGAAGTTTTTCTTCTCTAACCCTATTTTTTAAGGACAATATTAGGACAATTAGTTTTAGCGACTGATGGAAAAGAAGATTGTTCTGTCATTTTCTCTTTACAATTTAAGTATTTTTTTGGTTATTAGAACATTTGCAGGCATGTTTAAAGAAACTACTGACCATAATTGCAGTCTGTCTTTATTGCATTTGGAATCAATGGCATCCAAAATTAAGCTTAAAAAAATGTTGTGGCTGTTTGGTCCTGCAATTTGATCTATTTTGGGCCACTGCGCCTGCAGAGTTTTGCTGAAATCACCCAGTTGGGGTTTTTTTGCCTGGGTACAAAGGTCTGTCAAACAGATCTGATTGTGACTTGACCTGTCAAAGTCTCATGTGTTTCAAGAATAGTGGGTTTTTTCTCAATAGGTTCTCTTAGCATTCATTACAGAGATTTCCTTTTTGCTCAGCTGTTGGCGAGCTTAAGTATTGGAAAGAGATGTGCAGACCACAACATCTTTTTA
>VYZT01033967.1:45869-62308 GCA_013400735.1 Pomatostomus ruficeps | reverse complement strand
GACCTAGAGGCAGCAGGGGAGGAAGAGGAAAGGCAGCATGCAAAATGCACCGCTAGCTATACTAATAGCAGAGTGTTCACTGTTCAGACTTGATTAATGAACTACGCTGCAGATAATTAATTGAATTTGTCAGAGGCAGCTTAGACCAGCCATTTGCTTGCTAGGCAGCACCTTGCAACAGCTAGGAGATGGATGGACAGAGTTGTTCCTACCCTTAATGGAGTAAGGTGAGGGGGTCTTGCAGCTAAAAGCAACAGGCATGATCAGTAGAGCTGCTAAACTTCCTTCAGCCAATAGCAATCAGATTACAAAGACAAGCCCTGCTTTATTAAAATGTAAGAGCACTGGGAAAACAATTTATTCAGGAAGTCAGGTTTGTTCTCAAGTCTGCATACATATGCACAGGTATTGTGGAAGAGCTCAGTAGAAGGAAAACACACATTAGGAAATTCCGGTTTCTTCAAAGCATCTTGTCTATTGTGCAGATGCAAGGATGAATATTTTGCCTTGATCAGATATGGGTTGATAAGAGTATTGGGACAAATTTTAACACTTAAGAACAAAACACAGCAGACTGCAGCTCTTCTGCTAACCAAACAAAAGCTGGCCCCTCTACAGTTTGTGACAGATCCTACTGCAAAAGTCCAATAAATCCAATACTCCGTCTTCATCTCACCACTGCCAACTTCTTTCACTGGGAAGGGCTCAGCCAGCAGCAAACCAGCCATGTCTTACTGAACCCCATTTCCTCACTAGTGCTGCTGACAGCTTAGACATCCTCAATGCTGACCTGAGGTATGGCATTGTGAGGGAATGGCCCTCCACAAAGTGGAGCCAGCTTTGAAACATTGAGGCTCCCTCCGCACCCCTGATGGCAACTCTTAACTCACCCTTACTAAATCCCCCAAAAGTCTTATATTTTAAATCCAAATTTGTCCAAAACAGCAACATAACACCCCCAAACTCAGAAGTCCATACTCTAGAGGATGTTAGCAGAACACCTGTTTTCAGGAAGACATTTAAATACACGACCATGTGGGCATACTGTGAGCACACCTATATGCCACACAAGATAGCCAAGACTGCCTTTACAAGGAGACATTTGATTACAAAGTAGGAAACTAGGGCTTAAACAAACTCTCTTAAACCTCAGACTCCAAAATCCATATATCCCTTTTTTGGCATGGGGCGAACAAAGACTGATCCAGAAGCAATTTTGATCATCAAGGACTGACTGATGGATACAGTCAGGGACAAAGTTCATTCCCAGCATTTCTTCAAACCACTTCTCTCTGCTTTATAGCAATGTCACACATCATGCAGAAGACAATAGGGAAGGATCACTTGGAGGAGGAAGTGACTAGGCTACTGCAGAAGCAAGGCCTAATTGCACCTCTTCCTGACTCTGTTAGATGAAGGTCCTGCTATTCAGCACAGGCATATGCATGCAAGCACTCATCTTAGATACTCAGACACACCTTTGAATTGGCATAGAGCAAATCCCATCTGAATTGCTAAGGGCTTGCACAAGCCACTAAAATGAGCCTACCCAAGGGGGTACCCCAGCATTATACTAAAAGTTCTAAGGATTGAGTATTAAACTAAGAGCAGCACATTATTTATCAACTACATCCTTACCATTTTTGCCGTTCTCCAAATGTGTTTAACACAGAACAAAGCAGATATGAAAATGATGATGGGGGTGAATGAAATTATAGTCCATTCTCTTCACTGAGGCAACCTTTTTTTTTTAATAAAAATTATACCAAGTTGTTGATGAAGTACTTAGAAAATCAGATGGAAAACATGACTGAAAGATACCATTACAGAACCTATCATGTACCAAGCCATGCAGGCTCATATGGGTTATGTGGCTTATTGTATTCATTAAAGGTTCACTACAACTGCTAGTGGGACTGTTAATGGAAGCATTCAAAAGAGGAAATTGGCAACCAATTCATTCCCTCTAATTGCAATATACTTTCAGCTGTCTCATGCAGCATCCAAATGCCTTGCAGAAAACAGCATGTAACTGCATAGTGTAGTAACTAATAAAATTAGTCTATTGTGTTATTTATCTTTTAGTAATTTGTCTAATTTAATACCTGCTAGCTACATTGAAGTCTGACATAATGCAGGAATAAAATTAATACTGTCTTGTTAATGAGGAAGAAAATTTTAGCCCTCATCCTTCAGAGCAAGGACTGTTCAGCAATCCCACATGATGACGGGAACACTTCAGAACCATGTAGAAGACTGCACTGAATCCCAGAATGATGAGCATAACCCACACAAACTCATCACACTGCTTCCATGAGAGAAACAAGAAATGCCATTCTCAGTGCAGAGTGGACATCATGGAGTTGACTGTTACCAGCAGAAAGGCAATATAAACCTCAGGGCAAGTGTTTTCAGAGCTCTTAGAATAACAGATACATGGCAGAGGGACTCTGCTGTCCTATATCAACATCACAGCACAGGGCATGCAGAGAGGTAGCACATTCATTCCTCAGATTAATTTTCTGTCTCTAACAGACATTTTCTTCTGTTTAAGGCACCTTCAAACAGGAGTAAATATGCTGGTGTGAGAACCAACAGCCCTCCCCACCACCTGGCAGCTTCCGGAGGACTTGGAACACCAGACTGAAACCACCACCTGTCCAAGAGAAGAGGTGCAGCAAGGGGGTGAAAAAATGGATATCTGCATTTCAGGATTCTTATATTTGGAGCTAGAAGGGTAGTTACTGTAGTCCCAGCCTTGAGCACCAGATGAATAATCTAGTGCAGAGCCTCTCATATTGATTACAGCTGATCTGTATCAGCAAGGGCTACCAAAGCCAGAACACAGCTAATTATGTTTACGGCAGCTTAACAAAGACATATCTGCACTAAGCTCAGAACAGACTTGTGAACTTAATGAAAATCTTCCATGTAGGACAAGTTTATTTTCAGTGTAATGGACATATAAACAGACCTACAAAACAGAAAATTCAACAGCAGTTCTATGTTTAACCAAAGACAAGAAAAAAAGCTGCCATCACACGCCTCTGCCCGTCCCTGTCAGGAAGAGAGCACTATTGACAGATAAGAGAGGCTTATAGGTTTGCAGTATCAGCCAGTCTTATCTCTGCTCTGCAGCCTTAGCCAGAAGACCAGACCAAGGATGAGAATAAAGCTGGTTGAGCTAAAACCTCATGTGGTTTCTTCCTTTTTCCTTTGAAGCATATTACATGAAAAATATAATTACCAGTTATTTTAATGCTGCAGCCACCTGCTACTATTATGCCTACACTATAAGCATAGCTGGAGATGTTTTCCCTAAAAAAGTATTTTTATTTTAAAAATTCCAGCCTAGTAAGCCTTCTTTTGTTGGTTGTTCTTCCTGGAATAGCTATCTTGTCTGCAGCATCTGTACTGGATGAGTTTTAAAAATATTCTCTCCTCTCACCCACCACCCCCAGAGAGAGATAATAGTCTCAGTGTCTTGATCTCTAAAAGATACATTATGATGCTTTGACAGATTTCTCTGGTAATCCTATAGATCAGACCCTGAGCTGCTGAAGACTGGTGACAGTGAATTTGATTTAGGCAGAGTTATGCTGACTGGACCTGCTGAGATTGCAACCATACAGGTCTCCTGCTAGGGTCCACACAAAGCCTGTCATTGCCAAAACATTAAATGTTTGCTTTCTATTGGATCAGCATTCAGCTTGACCTATTGCATCTTTTCTGAGATTTAAGTACATTTGTACTGTATCCATCTGTCACTTTTGAGACATTCCAGTACCTGTCTGCAACAGGCAGAGTTTTATTGCAATTGCTTCTAGAATGAGCAAAGACAAGAATCACAGACCTTTTCAATATTTAATTATCTAGTATTGCATAGGCTGCTGCATATTTAGAGGAAATTATGTTTATGACTCATGTGCTAGTACTGGAGGAGTTTTTCATTAAAAAGTAGCCCTAGGGAGGAGAAGTGAAAAAAGCCCAAACCAACCAACCACTGCGGAAAGCTGAATATCACCACCTGGCTGACTCAATTTCCAATGACAGTGCATCCATTCAGGTACAGCAAGCACTGGTGTTTCATTCTCAGGAAAGGCTCAGATGCTGAGCACACAGTGGTGCTACACTCTTCCGGACAGAATTTCAGACAGTCCTAATCTATAACTATCCCTGGATTTTGTTGCTTAAGTCTTTTTGTGAAAGAGGAGACACCTTTTGAAAGAGAAATAGTCATTCTCATCCCGACATAAGTTTCACACCTCTTTTTTTTTTTTTTTTTTAATAGAAGAGCAAAGCAAATACTTAGTTCTCTGAAATAACTACTGGGGACCAAGTTCACATAGCAGTTTTTTCTGAAAACCTAAAAGCCTTATTTCTCTCCGCTCCACAGACTATCACAGAAACTATTTGGTCACATATGAGCAGAAGTCCCCAACTAATAAGCATTAATTTGCTATACCATGTTTAGAGGTCATTAGAAATATCACTGAAACGGTATTTCCACACAGCTGTTCTATTTTACTGTGAATAGCAGAAGTACTCAGTGGAGAGAAATCCCTCCCATTCAGTTACTGACTTAATACTGGGCTCATCATTAAAACAACAGTTCCTTGCCACTAATGAGCCTTACATCTCAAGAAATTTGAAGGAGTCTCTTGCATTAAGCAAGTACACTTTTCATCTTTAACATAACTCCTACTATGCAGCTATTCAGAGCCACTGCTGTAGTGCTCATGTCACGCAGGAACACAGAATTACAGAAAAGAATTATGAATTTATAAGTGTTTCCTCTCAAGGTTTAGGTTTTGGCTATACTTTTACCAAGTAATATCTAATCAGAGATAAAGGAACAAAATCATTACAATAAAAGCAAACATAGGTCTTGCTTACTACTAGACCATTACTTCAGCTCTGAGTAAACCTTCCTACCAAGAAAACAGGCCTTAAGCTTTTCCATGTAGAAAATTGAAGAAAAGATAAGGATAGTCAGTATCTACCTCAGAGCATTAGAGCTCTGCATCAAAAATACATTTTTGCTACAAGTGCGACCCTTCCTCCTTTGAAACCAACTTACCTGACTGAAATTCAAAGCTACAGGCTAGGTGCTATAGCTTATCTTGCCCAAATCTCTACAGACATGACCTTCTACTACTTTTTTCCTCTTTTAAAGTCTTCATATCTGCGTACATTAGCTTCTCTCACCCAGAAATTACAGATCTGGGGCTCATTAGTGTCAATAAACAGGGCTGTAATAATTGTCATCAAGTAGAACTTGTTACCTAGCCAAGCCTGTTTTCCGGTGAGGAGTTAAAGCACAACCTATAGAGCTTGACTTGCCACTATGTTACCCCACTCTGTTTCTTTTTGTAAGTGTTACTATTACTACAGCTGTCTTTTTCAGGTTATATTTTAATTTATTTGTAATAGTATGCATGTTAAAGCCTCCATGAACAATCAGCAAAAGTTATTGTAATTTTTGGCTCCTATTTTAAAGCTTAGTTCTTCTTAATTAACTTATTATTTGAGTCGTCTTTCATGGTTCCTCTTACTGTGAACTGATTTTCCATTATACGTGTATATAATAGGAAAACTCCTTGAATATCTCTTCATATCTTCTGGTGCATGAGGTAATTCTAAAGCATCTATTTCTGCTTTGACCTTAGTTTTATCTACTTGCCTTTCTTCTGTTAATCCAAGTCTATTTTTGGCTATAGCCTCAGTCACAGCACAGTCTTCTAGTTGAAGCACTGCCAATCTTCTTAATGTAGAACTTCCCTTCCCCCTTCTTCAGGTTGTTAATCACTCTTCTCAAATTTTAGTCTACAAAATTGGATATATCAATTTTCTTATTAGAACTGTTTATGTCAATATAGAGTCATTGTTAATAAACAATCTAGACAATAAAAAATAATGCCAAAAAACCCACAGAAATATAGTTTATAAAATTACCTTGTAAAAATAAACCTTTCTAAGAAATAGAGGATTAAACAAAAAGTCATGTTCTATTTATTTTGTCCACAATATCCGGGTGGACTTAGTTTCATGAGGTCTGACACCACCAAAGCCAGATGGCAACTGTGGAACAAAAAAATGTAACTCTAATGGCTGTAAACTTACCTGACTAAAGAAATATTTTTGTCTACAACCTTCTGTTTCCCAGCACCATACAAACACTGTGTAGCAGCTGTCTGTGATCTTCATACTGCCCTCTGAAGTAGGTAACTAAAATTATTCCCTTGCTCTGGAGACAGTGATGACAAAACACTCGGAATTGCAGTGAAACAGCTTTAGTTCCTCATGAAGACAGAAGCTACCACATCACTGCTGCCTTCCTCTACCTCAGTAAATTTTGTGGCTTCTGCTTAGGATACTAATATTTTATTAGTGAATGCTAGTTTGTGTACTAGTTCTGATGAAAATAAAAAATATAGTTGTTTACAGTTGTTGAGTCCCAAATTAATGACAATGCACACTCCAACAGTACCATCTGCCCTGACTAGATGTGAAATGGGACACAGAAATATAAATCCTATCATCTCATCAGTGGGCAAAACTGTTCTGATTTGATTTGAAGTCTGTAAAAGAATGATACAGAAATTCAGCAGGATGTTTGTGTCTGTAAAGTGCTGGGTGTCTTAAGAAGGGACTTTAATTTTAAAAAAAAGGAGGAGGTTTCTGGTAGGAAGAAGATCTAAGATTAACTCTTGCCCTTGGTTGTCAGGATTTCTCTACATAGAAGATGACACTGATAAGAGAGTTTAATGTCTCTATAAACAACAGCATTCCTAGCAGGAATGGCAAGTACACACACACTGGGAATCTGGCTGTCTAATGAACCAAAAAGTACCAAAAGGAATACTAAATTATTTAAATCCCCTGCTATTTAGCACTAACACAAAATTGCACTGTTTCAACAAGATCATATCAGATACATTATTACAGCTATTTTATTCCCATTTTTCTCTCTTTGGGGTTTTGGCAGAAAGCCCTCAAAGAAAACAGTTTAGGCAATGAGCTGGCAGGCCAAAACTTCAACAAAACCATCCAGTGTTGAAGACTGCAGAATCTTCTTTTTGCAGCCCAGTCTTTCTCGATGGTGAAAGTTTAGGACTGTTAAAGTCTCCCCAGCAGTCCAGGCTGGGAATACTTACTGCTCTCTCCCATGCTGTGCCAGACACAGTCCTTTGCACCTAAGTTGAATTCCTACCAGAACCAATAAGGCTAAGAACACTTGAGGGAGGTAGCATAGAGCATGGAGTCAGGGATGGAAATGGCCAGAGATTTAAAGCAGGTGCATCTACTGTGATACAAACCAGACTTCCTTGTCAGCTGTTTTCAATGGAGATCCTGCAACTAAAGAGGCCGTCTTGGGTTTACTGTAGGATTTTGGATTTTGTACATGTCCTATGAGATACTCTAGTTACAAGAGAGGGAATGGTAATGGGGCAATGCTGTGTATGAAAGATACTGTGTTCAGTCCCAACTAAGAGACCCATGAGAGAAGGGCTACCTGGAAGGCAGTAGGGAAAGCTTCATCTATGTTACTGGACAATTTTAGTGACAGCATACATTACAACTCACAGTAGGAAGCTCACCTTCTCCAGAAAATGTATCTTTAATTCTTCCTATTATAGGGGCTCAGCAGTATATATAAAAACCTGAAAAAATACCTGTTGTGGTTTAACCCCAGCTGGAAAGTCAGTACCATGCAGCTGCTCACTGCTATCTCAGCTGAAACCAGGACAATGTCCAGTTTAACAAGATGGAACGGATCCAAAATAACTCTAAAGTAATTAATTCCTTTGCACATTTGCATGGTCATTTACTAATACTTGCCCTTTCCTGAAGTGTCTTAATTTGGAACCCATACTCCCAAATTTTTTTTGCTTTTTCTGTAAGAAGTGAACTCTTTCTCCTCAGATATTTCAGATCTTTCTAGCCATTCCTTTCTCTTTCTGAAGATTGATCAACCCACTTTGTTACCCTAATGAAGACTGGTAGGGTTTAAAATCTTTTCAAAGACAGGATAAGCAAATTTCAAATTTGTAAATAAAATTACTTTGATAAAGAACAGAGGGTATGATTTTTTTATTTTTTTTTTTACTGAAGATTGTGGGAAAACTTTCGCAAGGATCAGGATTATAGTTAAGGACTGATAGAGAATGGTGCCCCCTCTTCAGACAGCACAGGATTAGGATAAATTTGGCTGGGGCCGGGAGGGAGAAGACTAGTACTGTCTCCTCCTGTCTGTCTGCTAGGCTCTTATGAACGCTCCTTTTTTTCCCCTATGACCAGTCAGGTAAAATGCACAAGGATGGCTTCCAGATACAGACTTGTATTAGTGAAACTCTGGGAAGAAGATTTGACTGTTAATCTGTAAAGCAGAAGTGGTGCCCTCCTCAGCCTGGGCAGCACCTTAATTCCCCTGTCTCTCTATTCCTCTTCAAAACAAGGCACCAGGATTGATGTCCATATATTTCAGTTCAGGAGCCATAGGACCACTGAAGCAGTAACTACGCTGAGTCTTCCCAGTGACGCAGAAATGTTGAATAAATGTCATCTGGATTTCAGATTCAAGCTTCCAGGTTAAATCCTGATTCCCAGCTGTGTAACTGATACGATAAACACAGATGTAACCTCTGTATCTGTTTCAGAGTTATTATGGCTGATGTTGACTTTGCACATATTCTTTCAGCATCTTTTGCCTCCCATTTACAAATAAACAGCATCTATTAAATAAGGTGACACATGCTTAGAGTATTTAAAGGCACAAAAGGCCCGGGGTACTTGTTTCATGTATCTTTTGTATAAGCAGTGGGTTGAATGTCACTAGATCTCACAAGGATTTTAGAATGCCTTTACTGTGTTTTGTACAAATAGGTAGAACAGTGCTAAGTTAACAGGAGGTAACATCTGAGCCCTCCTTCTGTTCAAAGTAGCAAGTTAATCAGGGTGATGTTATTATAAGGAGACAAACACTTTGCTTTCACTCTTTCTGACTTGCTGCTTATTTAATAAAATCAAATGAATGGGCTTGGTTATCTTCATTCAAGAAATAAGGAATTAAAAATCAAGACCTCACAGTCAGTTTTAAACAAGATGTAAGGCTACCTTCTCTCCTTTATAGAACCTATACACTAATTTCATTTGTGTTAATCCTGATTTCCAGCACTCTAAAAGAAGGTAGGCTTATCAAACCAAACCCTTAGCTGAAACAAACTGACACAGTTTGTTGGATCCATTATGAACTGATTCAATCATGGCTCTTCCATTTTAGTCAAGTGGAAGACAAGTTCTCATTTACCTTCTTTTTGCATGAATACCCCAAGGCAAGAGCTTTCAAATTGTTAATTAGAACTAGAATTAACAAAAATACCCTATGTAAGGGGGGATAGCAGGGGAAATACATTTAAAATCCACAGTTTGTCTTGTGAGTCATCATCATAACATGAGAATATTGAGACTAATTTGCTGACACTTCATGTTCATGTTCATTTAAACTGATTTTAGGGCTCACCACAAGGATAACTACACCTGGAGCGGTCAGGAAAACCTCCTATGAATGTCCTGTACATGGACGTGATATTGTAACCATAGGGATTGTGTCACTTCTGTGAGGAGTCCAAATGGGTGGTTGGACTGGGTCACTTATTAAAATCTGCATCATGTCAGCTTTGCCTTATCACACCTTGGCTTGAAATACAAGTTTACATCTTCTGTTTTCAGGTCTGCTCGCTGCATTGTAGCTTCTGGTAATCACATTAAAAATATCCAAGAATCTGGAATTACTGACATGTAACTACCACTCAACCAGTGGTATGAGAGCCAGCAACTTCAAAACAGGCAGGCATCTATCCACTCCTGGGGTTGGAAAGAAACTGTCCAGGAGCTTTTGTAGTATGCAGGATTCATTATGAAAAGTTGGCAATAATGCTAGTCAAAAATCTGGGAGCCTTCCTAACAAATACTGGAATAACTGTAAACAATACATTTTCATTACCGATATATATTTTTTTGCACTAGAAATAAACCCCCAAGCTTTGTAAAATCTGATTTTTTTTTCTCAATCTTCAATAGTGTCAATGATCTTTCCCAAATTATCCTTTGAGCGTACCAGCTGAGAATCAGTTATCTAAAGCTCTCAGATGCCATGTCTTACATCCCTGCAACTGCTCCAAAAGGCTTAACTAGCTTAGCTAGAAAAGATCAGAGACTGAAAGGAAAATATTTGTGGCAAGCCATGCTTAAGAGCTGTTCCAGAAGCAGAAAGATGTTGCTGCAGAGATATTCAGCTGCCTTTTCAAAGTCTAGTATGTTGCTCTGCTCTACCAGCTATATGTATAGGAAAGACTTTGTGATTAACTATCCCTTAAAAGAACATGTTGGCAGTCAGGCTCTACAGATACTGTCTGTAACAGATATTCTAGTATTTGTACTACTACAGACTTCATTAAAATGTGCCACAATACAGCATGGTACAGGAAGATAAGTCTGAAACACTTACCTGTCATAGTAATAAAGCGTTATAACATAGGTGCTTAGGATATTGCTTCACAAGCAGCAAATCAGTTCTGTCAGATTCAAAGATTATTTAAAGGCTATACCTGACAGCTCAAACAAGACTGGCCAAAGGGAAATGAACCACCTAGGAGTACCACCCTGTAGAGAGTCTACAAAGCATCACCTGACAACAGAAGAACAGAAACAGATGACATGGTTGTTCATACGGCCCTCAGCAAGGCTTCACTACAATAAAAATGCCTTGTGAATTTCTAATTGGAGAGTGATCAGTTTTAGATGCTGACATCAGTTTTCAGACGATCATCCAAAATACCATCTAGAGCCAATGGGAGCTATCAGCTCGAAATTTCTTGAGGAGGGAAGGAGGGTTAATGGTAAGAAAAAAAGGGAACACTTTAGAGCAACATTACTTCTGAAGCCATAGATTTCCACATTAAACAGAACCCTGCAGAGCTGGCAGAGATCAAGACTGCACTCGAACCTTGTGGCAATGGAAATGCAATACTAAACGACTATTCTTTCTATATCCAGTGAGGTTTCATTCAGGAAGTTCACCCAGCAGTTTCATTGTCTTGGGTGATATTCTAGGGCCTTGAACAGACAAGCAGATTTCCTTGCAATCATTTTACTGTTAGATCTTTTAATCCTTCATGGAACTACAGCGGCATTTCTGCCAAATCACACTAGTAGGGCAGTGCTTTTAGGTCTACCCAGAAAATGAAAACACTGACTCACTCAGCACAAGGAAGTATACTAAAAGGAGATACTGTTAGAGAACTAAAATCTGAAACAAAAGTCCTGTGGTGAGAGAGTGGCAAAGAGAAGGAATAAAACAGTTTCTATAAATAGACAGTACGTGTGTCTGTCTGCAATGGAGTTATGAATACTCAAGTAGCATAACATAAGAGAGTTCATGTATTGGCTATACAGCAGAGTGGAACTTTTAATTTTTATTAAATACATTCATTTAATTTAATCCTAGAAACAGAAGGGTACTTAAATCTCTTATGTCCTCAATTAACTCCTAAATAACTCTATTCCTTATCATCTGCATGGTTTGATCTTTAATGGATTTATTTATGATCTCACCTCCCCCATCACAGTAGGGGAAAAAAATGTTTCTTCTGCTGCTCTACTTAGGACCTCGGTTATTTATGAAGTTGCACCACAGTAATGTGCATAAATCACCTTTTTCTAACTCAGTGTCCTAAGCAGAGGTATTTCAAATTCCCTCCTATTCTAATGTAAACTAACTCTCACAGCCAAATAAGCTTTAAGAGAAGGCAGCAGAAGTTCAGATTGGTCTCCAGTGAGCCCTGTCACTGTCACCACCTCACTTTACAATTGTGCAAGATCTCACACAGCTTGAGAAGGCTCTCCTTTGTGCTACTACAGAAACATAGAAACGTAAAGCATGGGGTTTATTGTGACGAGCTCTTTGTCAAAAGGCATAATTGTCACTGTGTTTACATAAATAAAATTGGGCCTTGGATGAGATAGAATAAGCTGCACATTATACTACACTACGAGCCAGTTAAACATGGATGAAAAGAAATGGGAGGTCTGTAACGCATCAAATTATCACCACGCAGTTTGAGTGCGTGCATGAACAAACATGGACTAAAGTAGTCTGTCTGTTCAGAAGTAACTTCTGCTACTAAACTAAGGGAAGTTTAGTCTTCACCTGGCAATGTTTCTCGTCACAGAGCAGAATTTTCATGTGCCAACACTATAGTTGCAATCGTCTTGCTCAGCGTTTCAGTAACTCTTGGTGATGCTAATAGCCAGTTAAAGCATTTGCTGAGGACTTACACCCCTCTGTTCAGTCCCCACTGTCACTACTCCTTCCAGGTACATTTCTCTCAGCAGAACAGGGCTTTTATTTTTAGTTAAATGGTTTTAATAATAGTATTTAAAGAATTTGTTAGCTCAGCACTTTGCTGACCCCCTCTGTAGGGGTTGTTTTCTTAAAAATGCATCCAAGGCAACTGCTGATCCTCCTGCAAAATAGGATGTAGGTATCCCATGTGTAGAGGTGATGTGGGTGAGCTTCAAGGTTACAGCTTAGTAGCCTTCACTGTGCTTCTTACACCATCTGAACCTGTCCTCCACAAAACCAAAATACACCTTACAAATGGCAACAGCCATATGTAAATTGCGCAGAGTCAATTACATATTTCACCTATAGCTCCTGTGCATTTTATATGTATCTACAGGAATTATGTCTAACCTGTAAGTGACTACAGATAAAATCAAAGAATCGTTAAGGTTGGAAAAGACCTCCAAGATCATCAGGTCCACCCTTTGACTGAATACCACCATGCCCTCTAAACCTTATAGCAAAGAGCCATGTCTACTCATTTTTGAACACTTCCAGGCATGGTGACCCAACCACTGCCCTGAGGAGCCTGTTCCAAGGCTTAACCATCTTTGCTCAAAGATAAAAGCTTTGAGCAAAACACAAGTGGCTGTGTAGAGTTTTAACTGCTCTCTGTATGACACTTCCCAACAGTTGCAATCATGGTAATTATATCACAGCACAAAAATAGCCCAAAGAAGTCCTTGCATAGACATTTCTCTGAAAAATGGAAGAGATGGATCCGTTACAAAGAAGGGAGCAAGACTCTAAATCTAAACCACAGCATAAACTATAAGCAAGTATTTCACAGGAAATGTAGATGGAAAACATATAAAGAGTATTGTTTCATACCATGAAATTATGTTTATATTTCAGTTCCTCATGTCCTGAGAGAAGATTCTATTACTACCTTTACACTAAAAATATTTTTCTTGTTTATGCATATCACTGAGCAGCTGAAAAAGACCACTGTAAATAACATCAAGATCACTTGTACCTTTAATCCATTATAAAGCTGAAATTCGATTTTTTCCCTAAAAATAAAAATGCCATTGTAAAATCATCCAATGTCTTATTGACAGTTTCTTATTTTTAGTGATTTTAAGGAGGCAGGAAGGAGAGGAACAAGTTAGTCTTTGATGTCTGTGGTTACAACACTAAGGAGCTAGAGACTTTGAGAATAATTTAAATCTAATCAATTTAGCTCAGTTGGTATAACATTACAGCAATAAAAAGGTTTACTTGTACAAATAAAAAAATCAATTAATGAGCAAATGCATAAAAAAGAAAAGCAGTGATCATCTGACTGGCAGAAGGTGACTGGCCATCTCTAAATTCTCCTTTTCACATCATCTGCTTTTCTGGCAAGTGCTTTGTCCCTGTGTTAAGCAGGTTTAAAACTCTATCAAATATACCAGTTACCTTTTATACTGCACTAGCACATGTGAAAGTCACACTACCAAATGCAGGAGGGTAGAAAATCTGAGATGAAAAGACACTGTTAGACCATCATCACAGAGGTAGTGTTCTTCTCAACTAAAGAATGTCTATACTTTACACAGAATGAAAATAAATGTCAGTGACCCAAACTACAACCTAATACTTTACGATTACCAAAAGTAAACAAAACTTGCAAATAAACTAAAAGACTTGAAAGCAAGAAAGATCTTCTCTTCTAAAAAGGAAAAGAGATAGAACATTTTGATACATAGATGCCAAAAAAATCTGCAATGTATAGAGACAGTTACCTGACCCTAACTAAGGATGACAAAAGGGTGATCAGTTCCCCCTCCACACCATTCAGCTCAGAAGGGTCTTGAGATTTCGCAGTGCCACCACACAAGCACATCTGAACTGCCTGTCAGTGGACAGTGGCTCAGTCTCCAAATGTGTGCTTTTACAGCTGGATTCTCACAGCCCCACACGTGAACCCGTTTGGCCCTCACACACAGCAGGTCTACACATCAAGCCACAACGTGCTGTGAAAAACAAAGCTACTGCTTTTCTGTGTCTGTTCCCTGCTGGCATTCAGATTACACAGGCTGGTAGTGAGCCACATCAGCACTGATCCAGGTGACCAGGTAACCATGTAATGGCTAATGTTGACACAAGCAAGGCAGCGGGAATACACAGGAATGGGGAAGGCAGGATTTCCTCTCTGGGTGGTAGAGAGATTGGTTCTGGTTGTCCTAAGTCACCAGAGCTGGCTCTGGTGTCCTAAACCAGCTACAATCATATCCTTTAATAAGTCTGTGTGGTGAATTACCAACCACTCTATTATGTCATTTTGTCATTTTATAGGCATTATATATACAACTATCCTAGATATTACTCTTGTTATCCTTAAAAATATTCTAGATAGGAAATACACTGTTCAAGCACTAGGAAGTTATCTTAATGCTAACCAGCAATACCTATCTTTCTTCGAAGAATCATCTAATTTGGATTCTCCTTATGTGAAATGCAGGGAACATGTAAAAGTCTGAAGCTGTGTACACCTAAATCCCAGCTAGAAGATCTGGGTGCCCCAAGCTCCTAGAGCATGACTAAGGCGCAACTTAACCACCTAGATCCATGAGTATGATTGTGGATTATGGGTGACCAAGCACTGGAGATATTCAAGAACTGTCTGGACACAACCCTATGCAACGTGCTCTAGGATGACCTTGCATGAGCAGGGAGGTTCAACCCTCTGTGGTCCCTTCCAACCCATCCTGTGTGATTCTGTGATTTACAAAAGCTGAATCATAACTCCTTATGTATGCCACACTGAAGCTAAACATTCTCCAAGTGCTAAGCATCCCATATCTGAAGGGAACCTAGGTTTGGATTCCAAATGTCAAGTCACAAAAAGATCTGCCAAACTGCAGCTCTGAGAAAGGAGCCTCCCTGTCACAGGACAGGGTTTCAGATTGGACACAACCCCAAACACTGGAAACTGGAATCTGCTTAACTGCAACTGGTTCATCTGAATGGCTTAGGCTGAAGATAAGTAAAGCTGGTAATATGCTAAATCCTACCCTGAAACTTTACCATTTCCTCTGAGCAGGCATTACACACCTCTTTGCTCAGCATCCCACTTACTTCAGCAGCTATGCAGAAATCCCTCAAGTTCTGTCCTTGCTACCAAGCAGTGAGACCAAACAGAGGAATGTTACTAGAGTGACCAGGTTGTGCAGAGGAGCCAAAGGGAAGGTGGCTTTCTCCATTCAGCTAGCTCTAGCCTGGTTCCATGAACTGAAAATCCATGAGTGGCTGGAAGACATCTTCAAAATACAGCATCATCCAAAAGCAACCCAGCAAATGCTCTCCAAGGTGCTCTGAGATTTAACGCAAAGCAGAGCTGATCAGGAAATGAACTCATTTCTCATTGAAACAAAAAGTGCTGAAGAAGCATTATACTACACTTTTGCTCACCAGAGACTGTACTAGGCACCTAAATATTCAGCGTAGGAACGGGTGCCTGTAAGTCACTGGCAATGTCACTGATGCTTCATCTATGCCCAAGCAGAACATACCAGAGCTGAAATCTGAATGCACCTTGGTGCTATAGAAGTCAGTGTAAGTCCTTGGGGAGCAGAATTCTACCTTCAAAGTATTCCATTTCTGTCTATTTTTTATGGACTAGTTGGAAAACAGTTTCCTAAATGAACCTCTTAAGAAACCTTGTAATTTACCTCTCTGCAAGCTCACTGCAGTACCTGATGCTCTCCCCACTCCTGACCACGGGACAGAGGCCCCTGACCGGCCTGGTGGGGTGGGGGGCATCCCTGTCTCCCCGGCACCGGCAGCACTGCCCTCTGACCCTAAGAAATTTTCCTGTCAAAAGCTATCAGAACCAAGAGAACGGAGGGGGCCGCCTTGCCCGCTCCCGGCTGTTCCTGCCGCGGGGTGAGGGCGCCGGGGGCCCTGGGGGTCGCGGTGGGATGGACGGGAGGTGCGGCAGCGCCGGGGGCACGGAGAGCAGCGCCGGGGGCACGGAGAGCAGCGCCGGGCCGGGATCTGCGGGCGGGGCCGCGGTGCCCTTGGGCGGCGGGACCGAGCGGGCAGCGCT